>WSXT02116217.1:0-11065 GCA_011762715.2 Neuroterus valhalla | reverse complement strand
AATTCATCAGTTTGGTTGAAAATCAATTTCTTCAACTGAAAATTTAACTGTTTCATTTTTAGTGGAAAATTGATCTTCTCTTGTTCAAAATTCGACAGTTTGATGAAAATTTTTGTTTTTAAATTGAAAATTGAATTATTTTGTTGGAACCTCACATATTTTTTTGAGAAATCGATTTTTTGGTAGAAAATTATCTTTTCCTTCGGAAGTTAATATTCCTTCGAAAATTCTTTGTTACGGTTAACAATTCAAGTTATACAGCTAAAAATTTTTCATTTTAGTCGAACATTCATCTAGTTATTCATCTTCATTCATTCATTATTCATTCTATTCATGTTTGAACATTTTTATTTTCGTAGTTCAAATTTCAACCATTTTCTTGAAAAATTGTATTTTTTGGTTGAAAATTATTTTTTGTCAGAAATTGAACTATTCTAGTTAACGGATCATCATTTCAGTTAAAAATTAGTTTTTCTGGTTTAGAATTCAACTACTTCAGTGAAAAATTTACAATTTCATTTGATTCTTCATCATTTTGTGTAAAAATGTAGTAATTTGTTCGACAGTTAGTTTTTTTTGTTCGTAGGGAAATAGTTTTTTTGTCCAAAGTTAGTTTATTTTTGTCATAAGTAATTTTTTTAACTGGAAGTTTAACTTATTCCTATTGGAAATTCCATAGTTTGTCAAAAATTAATTTGTTTAGTATAGCAAAAATGATTCTTTCTATTTGGAAATTAATCTTCTTGTTTTAAAATTCACCTTCATGGTTGAAAATTGAAGTGCTCCAGTTAAATATTTATCTTTTTATTTGAATATTCATCTCCTTGATTGAAAAATGAACTAATATGCAAGGAACTCATAAATAACTTATTATTCTGTTACATTCAGATAATTTGATTCAGAAAGATAATTTTCGAGAATCATAATGACTTGGACAATAAATTAATGAGAAATTGATGAAAGTGAAGATTTTACAATTTTTTTTTCTTTATATTCTCTGAATTCAAAAAGCAGTTTCTGTCTGGAATATATATGATTACACAAAATTTATATGCATGAATAGGAGGTTGTGCCATTCCGGGTAGTCCGGTAGTGTGTACAGTGGAAGCGGCCGGACAAGCTCGAGCAAGAGGCGAGGGTTTACTCACTGGTCTTGTTGGAAAACCTGCCTATTTTATGGTAACTGGCACACGAAGTCCACCAGCCGCACAGGTATATATTTCATTTAAATATTCTTCAACAATTTCAATGAATCGAAAAGAGAAACATGAAAGGAAACTATTGTATCTTAGATTTTATCTGAATTCAGCTATATTTCAATTCTCATAGAGCAACAACTACTAACAATTTTAATATTTTAAGGTTGACGGCCCAGACAGCGTATCGAAAGCAACAATTGAGGCCGGAGCAAATCCCGGAACTTGGAACGTATCCTACACCCCAACGGAAGTGGGAGTTTTCGATGTTAGGGTTGTTTGTGCTGGACAGCAGTTACCAGGTTCTCCCTGGCATCCAAAGATCATTGATACAAGGAATCTTCGAGTTATAGGTAAATTAATAACAAATTCATATGTGAATTATCAATCAGGGTGGCGACTTAACCGGGAAAGACCGGTAAATGACCGGGAATTCGATTAAAAACCGGGAATTTTCTTGACTCAACCTAGATAATTAAAAAGTTTACCGTAAAAATACGAAAAATGACTGCTTTCTTTCTATGAATTGAAAAGATATCTCATCATTTGATGTGGAGAATGTAATCATTTTCTCAATTTAAAAGAAAAAAAAAAATGTTATTTTGTCCCCTCTTCAAAATTTTGAATGAAGAAAGTACCTCAAACAGTTTTTAGAGTAGGATGAGTAGTATTTTGAATGAGAAATATTTCTAAATTATAATAGAAAACTTGTTCACATTGTTTATTGCGAATCAACTACTTGATTGAAAATTAAATTATTTTGTTGAAAATCACACTTCTTCGTTGAAGGTGCATTATTTTAATATAAAATCCACCTCTGATTGAAAATGTGACTACTTTGTTGAAAAGCTTTTTATCTGTTTTCAGTTAAGATTCAAGTATTTAGTTGAACATTGATATTTGAATTTAAAACGTTTCTTTCAGAATTCATTTCCTTTGTTGAAAAGTCGCCTTTTTGTAGAAAATTAATCTTTATGGTTGAAAATTCACCTTTTTCGCGAAAAATAATTTATTCCAGTTAAAGATTTATCATTTTACCTGAGAATCCATCAGTTTGGTTCAAAATTGATTTCTCTAACTATAAATTTAACTGTTTTATCCTTAGTAGAAAATTAATGTTTTCTAGTTAAAAAGTCAACTATTTGGATGAATATTCGTCTTTATGGATCGATTAATTAGTACGTTGAAAATTCAAATATTTTTTTGGAAAATTTATTTTCGGTATAAAATTATCTTTTTCTCCGGAAGTTACTTTTCTTTTTTGAATTGAAAATTCAATTATTTCGCTAAAAACTCTTATATTTTGTTGAAAAAATGGATTTTTTTTGGTATAAAATTATCTTTTTCTCCGGAAGTTACTTTTCTTGTTTGAATTGAATATTCAATTAAAACTCTTATATTTTGTTGAAAAATGGATTATTTGGTATAAAATCATCTTTTTCTCCGGAAGTTGCATTTCTTGTTTGAATTGAAAATTCAATTATTTCGCTGAAAACTCTTATATTTTGTTGAAAAAATAGATGAGTAACTTGTGCGGGGTCACCGATTGCCCGCACTCGTTGCTCAATATACTATTTTGCTATGAAATTATCTTTTTCCGGAAGTTACTTTTCTTGTTTGAATTGAAAATTCAATTATATCGCTGAAAACTCTTACATTTTGTTGAAAAAATGGATTTTTTGGTAAAAAATTATCTTTTTCTTCGAAAGTTACTTTTCTTGTTGGCAGGTTCTTCTCTACGGTTAACAATTCAAGTGGAACAGTTGAATGTTTTTCATATCAGTCGAAAATTCTTCTGGTTGAAAACTCGTATGTTTGGTTTCAAATTAATTTGTAAGCCAAAAATGTTACTTTTCTGTTTTTGTTTAAACATGATCATCTCTATAGTTAAAAATTCAACCATTTTGTTGAAAAATTGTATTTTTTGGTTAAAAAATTAATTTATGGTCGAAATTTCAACTATTCTAGTAGAGGGTTCATCATTTCAGGTGAAAATTCGTCTTTCTAGTTTGGAATTCAACTACTTCAGTTAAACATTCACAATTCTATTTGAAGATTCATCATTTTGCTTTAAAATCGATTTGTTTGAAAGTTAGTTTTTCATATACAAGCTAATTTTTTTTTGGTTATATCCAAGTAATTTTTTTCGACTGAAAATTGAACTTATTCCAAAAAAAATTCCATAGTTGCAGCTGAAAATTCACTTGTTTGGTTAAATTCAAAATTTGAGTATTAAAATGTTAGTCGACAATAATTTATCTTTTTTGCTAATAATTAATTCATTTGTTTGAAGATTCAACCCTTTCAGTTGATGATTCTTTGTTCTAGTTAAACACTTTTTTGTTTGGTATGAAATTAGATTTTCAAAATCAATATGTTACAGTTCCATTTTCGGTTGGGAACAATTATTTTTTCAGTTCAGAATTCAATTATTTTGTTGAAACATTTTATTTTTTGGTAGAAAATAATCTTTCTATTCGACAATTAATCTTGGTTATCGCAAATTGATTTTTTAAGTTGTAAGTTTAAGTTTTACAAATTTTTGTAAAAAACTGATATCTTTTCGTGGGAAATTCGAGTATTTTTTTTCAAAGTTAATTCATTTTGCAATTTTTGATCTGTTTTGTTAAAGGATGTTCAGAATGAAGGTCACGAATTCAATTAAATGTTTGCTTTTTGCGACGGATATGAATATGTTACTTTTAGTTGACCGGGAAAAATCGGGAATTTAAAATCGTCCGCCAAATTGCCACCCTGGTAATAATAAATAAGAGAAAAAACAAAGAATAATATAATATCAACAAAACCAGGTGGCTGGTCAGCATTATGTGACGAACTTGGACGTTTGAAGATCCATCCTTCGAACAAAATAAGCTTTGATACCGCAGAAGCTGGTCCTGGTGAACTAAGTGGAAGAGTGGGAGATCATCCCTTGTCTTTCGAAATGACTTCCAATAACAGGCTCAAACTGGCATCACCACAATTAAATGGCGGAGAACATCGTTTCGAAATATTGTTTAATGGCTTTCCCTTCCCCGGAGCTCCAAAACTCGCAGTCGTTCAGGATGGAGAAGTATTTTATTTTGAAGTTTATTTTTATCACGATTTTGGGAACAGGGAATGTTATAATCTTCTAATCCAATTGGTATTTGCAGCCTCCGTTGCAGGATTCAAGCCGAGTTATGTTAAGGGGTCGAGGTTTAACATCAGCAAAATGTGGAGAGGAAGTCAGTTTTACGATTGATGGTTCTCAAGCCGGAAACGGAACACCTAAAGTCCAACTTTTTTCACCTACAACCGAAGTCGTGGTCAATTTACAACATTTAGGTACTCCACTCTTAACATTAGTTTCACAGGGTTGATACAAAAGTCCGTTGTTAAAATTGTATGACTTCGAGATTTGTCTGATCTACTTTTGAAGAAATGCAAAATTCTAAACGATTATTATGAAGTTCATAAAACTCTGGAATTATAACCATATATTTTTTTGGTAATATAATCATTCTTTATCAGTTCCCAATTTAAGTATAAATGGATGCGACAAAGGATTCCAGTCATTTTATTTTTCAATTCCATTACTTCTCCAGGTCTACCAGGTCTTGTATCAACCCTAAGTTACATTTTGAAAAGAACTTTTCGAATTAATAAAATTTGTCTTCAAAGGAGATAGCGTCTACCGAGCGAGTTACATCCCACCTACAGCGGATTCACTTTTGATGACAGTATCTTGGAATGGAAGACAGTTAAAAGGATGTCCTTTGCAAGTTAATGTTACGAGTGCGGCTGATGCCTCACGTGTAGTTTGTTCTGGAGAGGGTCTAAAACACGGCATAGTCGGACAAGAAATAAGGAGTTTCATCGACACGAGGAGGGCTGGACCTGGTAAAGACAAATTATTAAATTGGGAGTAAAAAACTTAGTTGCTAGATAAACTAATGACTCTTTGAAATTGAATTTCTGATCTCTGTTTTTTGTTTAACTTAAGGTGAGTTAACGGCGCACTGTGATGGTCCTCATAAAGTTGCATATTGTGAACTTTACGATCATGGGGACGCGACGTTCACGTTAAATGTCAAACCTCAGGAAGCAGGAAGGCACTCTCTGACCATTAAATACGCGGGTGAACATGTAACTGGCTCTCCGTTCACTCTTAAAGTTTCTGGAGCACCTGATGCCTCTAAAGTAAGAAATTAAAAATGAATTAGGATAATTAGGACTGTGAAGAATAAGATATATTAAAAATTGAACAAGTTATAAGTAATCATAATAAATCAGGTGGCAACTAAAATGATTTGAAGTAATTTAAAGTACTTAAAGTATTCAACAAGTTAAAGTACTCGAAGTGGAGCAATGATGGAATTTTTGAATTACAAATGAAAGGATTAAAAACTGTAGAATTTTAAATTTAAATGTTCAGGACTGTATCGTTTTAAGTTTAAAGCTTCCTATATTGATTAGTTTAATTTCAAGGCCTTCGAAACTGTTCAACTAGCCTGAAGAGCAGTCTCCAAAATTAATCAATCTCCAAAAAAGTATTCAAAATATTCAAAAATTTTCTAATCGAAGTTTGACAATTTTTATTTGGAGGCATTTAATCTCTTATTATTTTATATTTATCATTCTGAACCATTTGAGATTTAAATTGCAGAGAAAATAAAATTGTATTGACCCTGAACTGGAAAATTTGAAATAGATTAGAAATTGAAAAGTCAAATCTCAAGCTTTCCAAATTCAACAAACCTCAACTTTTCAAAACGATTAAAGTGCTAAAAAAAATCAGAGTAAAGCTTTAGAAATTGTAAGTTTTAGTGGATAATATTAGAACCGATTTCGAATTAAAAACTACAAACTGTATCCTATAACTTTCAAAATTGAAACATCAAACATTACACCTTAAATAATGAGTACTCCTACATATTTTGAAGTACCTACTCAGAAATCAGCGTTTCATAAGTACAGGCTTTCTCGAATCAACAAATTATCTAAATTGGATATTCAAAATCAAAACTGTTAAAAATGGGCTCTGTAAACTGAACGTTTAAAATTGAAAATCTATCTATTTTCAAATGAAACGTTTGATAATACACAAAATCAAATTTTAAGTCAGCAAAATTGAATAATTTGAACATTAGAGGTCGTCAGAAATAAAACCATTCTGGAAATAACATTCAAAATTGCACGGGAGGACACCAGCAGTCTCCCGCCAACTTGCAACAGCACGTTGTATTCCCGGACGGTTACCCATCCAAGTACTAACACACCCATTGCTGCTTAACTTCAGTGGAATATCATCATTTTTGGTTGAAAATTTAAACACTTTATTGAACAAGAACCTACATTGTCGGATATTTATTTTTTTGGTGGAGAATTGAACTATTTGTTGAAAATGGATTTTCCCAACTAAAAAATCAACTATTTCATTATTGCTTGAGAAATAATGGTTTTTAGTTGAAGATTTATCAATCGTGCTGAACTTCAACTCATGTATTGAAAATTAGTTTCTTTATTCATAAAAATTTATTCTTTCAACTGAAGATGTTACTTCCATTGTTTTGGAAATTTATGGGTTACGCTGAACTTATTTGTGAAATGTTTATATGTTCAAGTCCATAATTCAACTGTTTCGTAGAAACTTCGTCTGTTGGGGTTAGGATCTCGAATATTTTCGTAGAAAATCCGAATGATTGATCAAAAATTTATCATTTTCATTCAAAATTTAATCATTCGGTTGAACATTCTTATTTTTTGAACTGGATATCCAACTATTATATTTTTGGCTTAGAAATTCATAGATTTGAGTTTCAAATTTAACTTCTCAATTTTTCATTGAAATTTTATTTTTGTTTTGGTTGAAATTTCCATACTTAATTGAAAGTGGAACAACTTTAATGAAAATTCAATTTTTAAGAATTGATCTTTTCTAGTTTTATTGAAAATTCATATCTTTGGGTTCATAATGCAACTTTTTTGTTCAAAGTCCATCGTTTTGTTGACACTTTATTATCTGACTTGAGAATTTATTTCTTTTCATAAAAAGAAAAACTGGTTTGTTGAACATTTATTCTATTATTTTTGAAGATAATGTTTTCATTTTCATTTGAAAATTGAACTATTCTGTTGGATTAAAATTTCCCAATTAAAAATCAAACTAGAGCATTATTGATAAGAAATTTTTCTGAAAAATTTAACACATTAGTTGCGGAAATTGATTTTTTGACATTCTTTTCATGAAAATTGATTTTTTCTACTGTAAATTCGACGATTTTATTATTCGTAGGAAACTGATCGTTTACTGTCGAAAAATCATCAATTAGTTAAAAATTATATGCTTTTTTTCTTAAATTAATTTCCATGATTAAAAATTTATTTGCTTGGTTGCAATTCGAACTACTCTGCTAAAAATGGTTTGTTTTTTTAGCTGAAGATCCTTTTTTCTGTTGAAAATTGAAGTATTCTGTTGTGAATTGGATTTCTTGGTTGAAAATCAATTTTTCAACGGAAAATTAAGCAATCCAAAAGTTGAAAATTAATTTTTTTGTTTAAAGATTATATTTTCGGGTAAATAATTTAACCGTTTTGTACAATTTTCGTCTCCTTAGGTTAAAATTTTGATTGTTTTTGCCACAAATAATTATTATTCCAATTATTACTAATAATAATTTTTTTCGATAATTACTCTTCTTTTTTAACTTTATCATTTTAATCATCCATTTTGATAATTTTTTATTGATACATATTATTGTAATTGATGATATATATAGGTTTTATGTATTATTTTTATTAAATTATTATATAATTTGTATTGTTATAAAATTATAAATATTTTTGATTTATTTGTGAATATAAATCATAAATAATTATACATATATAATCATACGATCCATTGATACGTATTTACTTTATTGGCAGATAGTATTTTACTTTTTAGATTATTCATGAATACTTTTAACTTTTAATTTCATTTATATATTTTCTTTAATTTAATTTTTTCAAATTTTATATTTATCGAACATATTGTGATAAATATTAATTTTAATCCCCCAAAATTGTGCGATTTCAAATTAATATCGCTGCAATTTCATAAAAGTCGTTTATATACTCATTAAAAATTCCATATTTTCGTATGATATAAGGTGATATTTGCTACTTCCTAATTTTTAATTACTGATTGTAACGTTTTATGCCCAAATATCAGCATTCCATGACTAACATAATGAACAAATAAAAAACTGATCTGTCATAACCAGAATTCTTTTATCTTATTTAAATAGGTTCGTGTTTATGGGCCGGGAATAGAACATGGTGTCCTGGCAACATTCCAATCTCGATTTATTTGCGACACCAGAGGTGCTGGTGCAGGACAACTAACTGTAAGGGTTCGAGGACCGAAAGGAGCTTTCAGAGTGGAGATGCAGAGAGAAACTCAAAAGGATCGGATTATTTTGTGTCGATTCGATCCCACGGAACCTGGCGATTACAGAGTGGAAGTAAGATGGGCTGGTGTACTCGTACCTGGATCGCCATTCCCTGTTAAAATCGTCGACACGCAGGACGAATTATTATTACTAACACAGGTTTGATGTTTTCAATTTTTATTTTTGTTCCATCAACACTTCTAACCACAATTAAATCTGATAATTTTTATAATTACGAATCTAAATTTCAACTATAAAAAATTGATATTCTTTTTTTATTATTGCAGGGTGGAGACACTTACTCAACGAGCCATCATACTCTTACATCGTGGCGTGGTTCACAAGCAATATTATAAGAACCAAGCATAACAATGTTCATTACTTTATAAGAACTAATAGAATTTTTTTATTTTATATGTATTGTCATAACTTATATAAGCGTTTCGAATAAAATATTTATCACAAATTTTTGTGGATGTGTATTATCACCGAGATAATGTCTATAGAATATTGCTCTCATTTCCAGTTAATTCCTTCTTTTTTTAACATTGTCTATGCTTGTATGTACACTGGGACACTAATAAGTACGTCTGAAAATATTCATCCAATTGATTTTAGACGTTAATATTACATTATTGTGTTTCTCAAGAAGAAAAAGCTAATTATTCAAGTAATAGTGATTGAAGGCAATGCAATCGGAAATATAATAATGAAAAATTACTGTAATATATATGAATTAGTTTGAAATTTATTTGAAATCGATTACAAGGAATATTTTAGTTTCAATGTTCCCTTATTTTGTTGAAAATTCAATCATTTTGTTAAGAAAGTCTAAATTTGAGGTCAAAACTTCAACTAATTGCTCGAAAGTTCAACTACTCTGTGCAAAATTAATTTTTCTAGTTAAAAATTTGGATTTCCAAAATGTGGGAGAAAATTTGTAAAGAACAATATATTTCGTGGACTCAACTATTTGGTTGGAATTGAACATTTTTGTTCGAAATTCAACTATTTTGGTAGTAAGTTGAGCTCTTCGTTCAACTATTCGGTAGAAAATTTTACTATTTGGTGAAAAATTACCTTTTTGTTTGAAAATTAATATTTTTGGCTGACAATTCACGTGTTTTGGTGGGGAATTTAGCTAGTTTGATATAAATTGACCTTCTTTTCAAATATTGAAATATCTGGTAGGAAATAAACATCTTTGTTACAGACAATTTTTTGGTGTTGAAAATTCGAAATTTGTGTAGGAAATTGATCTTTTGGCTTAAAATTCTAAAATTTGATATAAAATCAACTATTTGATTATAAATTAATTTTTTCTTTCTGAAAAAATCATAACTGTTCTGTTGATAAAAAAGTTCTTTTTGGCTTCAGAAAGTTTTCTTAAAAGTTCGTCTTATTCGGTAAAAAATAAATCTTCATGGTGATAAAGTTGTAAAGAATTGGTCTTTTCTCGATGAAATCAACTAGTTGAGAATTTGTTCACTTTCTTGTTATGAAGAAATTTTGTAAACGGAAATTTAAATGTTACATTTTTGTTCATAACTCAGGTTCTTCAATTTGAAATTCGTCTTTTGGCAGAAAATTATTTTTTTTTTAATGGAATTTCATCTGTATAGTTCAAAAATCTAGATATTTCGTTGAGAATTGATTCATTGTGTTGAAAGTGTAGTAGCGTTGTTAAAAGAATGAAAATACTGTGATATTTATGAATAACTATGAAATTAGTAGGAAATAGGGTTTAAAAGATCTCACGGAGATTTCACGAAGGTTTGTTCACCAGATTTCGAGAAAGATCAGAGCCTGAATCCAATTATCATCAGCAACAAAAATTTTTATGAATTTGGAAATTGAAAATTCGCCACGGGTTACTAAAATAATTGTTAAGGCTTCCAAATAGGTGTCCCTTTCACAAAATTCGATGAATATTTTGAAACATACCAAGAACTGTTAACAGATTCAAATCATTCAAAAGTATTCCAAATTTCGAAGCTTTTTGAAGGATATGAAATATTTTAGGATGAAAGAAGATTCCGAAGGCTTTTTAAGAGTTCATGGAAGATTCAAGAAGTTCAAAAGATTTCAAAATAATTGAAATATTTCAAGGAATTAAAAAATATTCCAAAGAATTTTCAATAGATTCTAATACTTTATAGGTACCTTAGAGGATTTCGATTTTTTTTGCAATTTTAAAAGATTACAAGGCATTTGGGGAAGATCTGAAAATTTTTAAGGGTACGTATATGTCCCTTTTGTGACATCCTATAAGACCCCTCAACGGTGTAGTACACGGAGAGAAGTAAATCGTATTGGCTACTGCTAGCATCGTATTCGTTACGGAAGATTTTCGAGTCTGTGTAAGGCAGTGTTCGAGACTGCCGTGGCACGAGCGATCTCGGTACGCATCGTAACTATTACGGTGTGGCACCTGAAAAGTATTCGCTGTCGCCG
>WSXT02116206.1:0-11065 GCA_011762715.2 Neuroterus valhalla | reverse complement strand
ACATATTTTTGAGCTTGCGCAAGGGTTTGGAAGAAAAGATCCTGTATGGTTTTTTTATCGGGACTGTGATCTGTTTCAGTATCGATCAGTTGAATCTCGTCATATAAATCATCAAACTTTGAAAAATGAGCCAAAACTGAGTTGTATCGTAATTGCAATTCAGCGATCTGAGCAGGGTTATTCGCGTCAATCTGTGTCAAGAATTCCTTAAATGTAGTTACATGCTCTCTAATTGTTGTGCTTTTTTGTAAAAGTATACTTAATCGGTCAAAGTCCTCCATTGTAGAAATGGAGTATAAGTGAAATTATTTCACAAGAAAACTGAAACCTTCGTAAGAACGTATTCCAAATAAATATGAGCTCGGAACTTAGAACGAAATAAGGGACACTTCTTTAATAAGGACCATGAATGCACATACCCAATTTTGCCTTGACTCTGCCTAAACGATCACGAGGTGTTTCACACGCATTGCCTCGATTTGTTGCTGGTGAGGTGTTTTACACGCATTGCCTCCAATTGTTGTTCGTGAGGTGTTTTAAACGCATTGCCTCCATTGGTCGCACGTGAGGTGTTTTGAACGCATTGCCTCAATTTGAATTGGTATCGACTTGAATGTCTGGTACTCTTTCAGATACAGGGTGTTTTTTTTCTAACGCATTGCCCTGATGAATTTGAAGCACAATTTTGATGAGATTGTGTTGTCCAATGATCACTAGAGTAGCCAGCACCAGAACTGGCTTGAACGCTCGACGCACTTATGTCACAATAGCATTCGTGTATAGCGGCATAGAAATGTCACACTAACACTTTCACTGATTTGTTTTTAACAGCTGTAATTAAACACTGCACTTTGATTTCATAAGTTAGCAGTACTGCCTTTGAAACACTGATTCACTGATTAGTGTTTTTTAATCAATCCGGTTTGAAGGACCAATGTTATTTTGCACTTAATAAATTGGGTCTATCAAGGCAAGTATTTCGCATAAAAAATTCCATCTGTTCAGGATAAAATAGTAGATATTTTATTAAGGCAAGGAGTAAAAGAATCTAGTACATTTCTCTTTCGAGGTTCTCCTTACACTAAATCTCCGTCTCCGGTCCTCAGACCTCACGCACTCCATCAGAGTGGGAATAATATAAACAACATAATCATATTTCGAAGAAATATATAGTCGAGTTGACCGAACATAAACCAGCAGAAACTTAAGCCATAACAAATACTAATAAAAAATGGAAATTCTTCAACATCTTTATTTCACGAATAATAATAATAATTGACTGAAATTCGATAGATTTTGATGTTTATTATTATTGTTTTTTTTCTATTTGTGTTCGCTCAATGGATAGTCTAATTTTTTAATTTGATTGTTCTTTATATTGTTTTGATTAAAATTTTCTGTTCTCTAAAAGAGGGAAGTAAAAAAGGGAAAGATTTTCTGTAACAGTTCTTTGCTTTACAGCGGAGGGTTTGCTTACAATGTGGGCCATTTCTTAAAACATTCGTTTTTTGTAGAATTTTAGTTTGAGAATCCTGGACACTTTTGCAGGTAATCCATGATCAAAGGGCAGAGTAAAGTAGCGAGGTTGTTGTGAGTCCGCGAGGGTGAGTCTAGTGTCAGTTATAGCATCATGTGTTTGTCTTTCAGTTCCAATAATTTTGAGATTTTAATCATGGAACTCTTTGTGGGCTAATGTTATTCTTCGGTCCATTAAATTGTTGATAATATTCACTTTGTATTGGTGTGGATCATGGGAGAGGCAGTTCAGACATTGAGTCGAGCTGGCAGAGTGGGAGGTAACACCTCACTCTGCAAATATTAACTTCCAACGTCCACGCCTCGTGCATGGTGGAAACGTTGTCCATCGCGTCAATGCTCTTAGCAGCAACGCTATAATGGACACGGCCAAGAGGAAGCAATGGCTCACATTTGACACAAGAATAGTGATATCTCGCTGATATGCTCAACCTTTCATCACTCACACTTACACTCTGGAGGGTACAGCGTTAACACCAGAAGGCACTGCTGGGCCGCCAATAGGATGGAGCCCGAACCCGGTGTAGCCGACATAGGACGTCGCCCCACACATTGATATTGCGAAAGATAGAAATCTCGCCTCTCGTATTAGTGCCGACTGGCGATTGGATGTGTCCATAATGCGGGGGGGGGGCGAGCTAGGAACGTTGAGGATAGTGGCTGTATACAGTTTCTATTATATTCCGAGGCCACCAGACTGTCGGAGCACCCTGGCAATACCTAGACACACAAACATGGCAGGTAAAGATGGAAAAAGCAAATAAGAAAAATGCAGATTTCTGAGTGCCGCCTGCGCGGAACATCGCGGACTCTCAAAAGTCCCACGTACGATCCAGCACATCATCAACGCCGACGATCACCCTAGACGAGGACACGTCGGAACAGCACAATGAGACAACGGACAGCCGACTAGAGGCCTCCATCTTCTCCGGGAGCAGCTCATAAAAATTGATGCAGCCCTCGCAGTGATTGAGGCACAAACGAAAATACAAAGAAACATTAGCACAGATATAATAACAGGTATGAGCACTATAAAGGGAGCAACGGAAATCGCTTGGGATGAATGCGACCGACTGAGTCCACTCCTGGAAAATGCCGCAAATACGACGGCGGACGGACAGAAAATAAGGAGGAAAACCACCGGAACCAGCCCCGAACAGTCAGCAACCTATCAAAAGGTGGCAGGCGGGCAGGAATGGACCAGGGTTCCTTTAAAATGTACGACGAAAAAGGGGACAGCACTGCAGACGAACAGAACAGGAATATGGACACCAACTAGACGGACAACGGATGTCACAGCGGAAAAACCGATGGTGAGTACTCCTGCACAACAAACAGAAGTGAAAAAGACATGACCCGGAAAGACTGCCCCTGATCAAAGAGGGGGGACCAGCATTGTCTTGGTCCGCCCAGCAGACGGGAAGACATACGCGGACACACTGCGCTGGCTGAAAACGGACATTGATCCTGAGAGCTCAAAAGTAAGCAGCCCAGGGTTTCGAATGAAGAAAGAAGGAGGACTCCTCATGCGCTTCCGCAGCGTTACAGAGGACAGACGAAACTTTCAAGAGAAGCTACGGCTCACTCTCGGAGGAGACGGTACGGTACAGGAGTTAACACACAGACAGACACTAGAGATTCTGGACCTAGACTGCGTTACGAATGAAGCCGTCCAGACAACAAAGCCGAAATGTTTCCTGTGCTCCGAGGCGCGGGCAGAAGATAGTGCACATATCCGGGAACGGGAACCTGCATAGTTTACCAAGCCGCGTTGGAGGAGCGCCGGAAGCAGATTCGGAAAAAATGACGAAAATCCTACAAGAAAACCAATGCAGGTGTGAGGGCGCTCAGCTGCTGGTGCCACAAATAGGGAAAGAACAAGACGTGGACATACTGATACTGAGCGAACAACTATGGGACTAACGAAAACAAGACAGCTGGTTTTCGAACGCCTCTGGTACGTCGGCCATATGAGTGGAGGTATAATCGGCAAGGAAAATACAAGCATCCGCAGGGGGGGATGATTACGTGTGGGTGAGGATGGACACCGTCACTTACGTTAGCGTATATTTTACCCCAAACTGCACGATGACAGCATTTGAAGCATAAATCGGTAACCTGGAGGACGCACACAGAGACCTCTCGGGCGATCTCGTCGTGGCGGGTCATTTGAATTCCAAGGCGATCAAGTGGGGCATGACAACGACAAACAAGCGAGGGAGGCTGCTTCTGGAGATGAGCGCAAGGCTCGATCTGGAAGTTGCCGACCGAGGGACGACATGGATACAGACGGCCGGGATTCGGATACTCAATACCCGATGTGACAATGACTTTAGGCAGGATCTCGTCACGGATAAGAGGATGGCAGGTGATCGAGGACTACACAGCCAGTGACCACCAGCACATTGTCTTTGAGGTGACGGATCAGGCAGCGACACAACGAAACGGACAGACCATAGACATGATCCCAAGATACTGGAACCTACGGAAATAAGACAAAGAGCGCTTCGGAGAACTGCTACGGGAGGTCAGGGCACCCGCCGAAGCCATCCCGGCAGAGCTAGACACACGTGAGAGAGCTAACTAGATCACGGACAAGACGATGGACTCAATAACGCAACTGTGTGACGCCACGATGCCCCACTGCAAGGGCGAAATGGACAAAAGAGCAATGTACTGGTGGACGGACGAGATTTACCTCCTCCGTAGGGAATGCATCGCCTGCCGACGGAGGGTATATCGCGCACGACAGAAGGGAAGAGCCGACACCGATAGAGTAGCGACGGAATACAAAACGGCACGAAAGGCCCTGACGGACCTAATACAAGACAGCAAGAGCCGATGCGCAGCACAGCTATGCGAAGAGGTGGAGCGGGACCCCTGGTGACTGGGTTACAAGAAAGTGACAAAGAACCTAGGGGCACTGGCCCCCTTAAAACTAGAGGACACGAACACCATGAAAACAATATTAGACGGACTCTTCCCGAACCAACCAGTGACGGACGACCCTACGGAAGAACAAGAGACGACAGTGCCGGAGTTTACCAAGGCGGACCTGAACCGAGCCGTGTCCACGCTCAAACCTCGCAAGGACCCTGAACCAGACCGCATTCCGGGAAAGATCCTCCGATAGATCGTGGGGGCGCGTCCAGAACTCCTCCTGGACGTGTATAACGCGGCCTTGCGGGAGGGCATCTTTCCCATAAGATGGAAGACGGCCGGACTGGTTCTTCTGCATGAAGGAAGAGAAGAGCCAAATAGCCCGTCTTCCAACAGGCCCCTGAGCCTTCTAGACACAGTGAGCAAACTGTACGAAGCACTTCTAAATCGAGACTGACGGACGCGGTAACAACAAACAGAGGAGTGGCATAAAATCATCACGGATTCCGAAAGGGCCGCTCGACAATAGGGGCGATACGCGAAGTAAAAAACGCCTGTCTGCGGGTGAGGCGCATTTGCTACGGAGCGAGACCCCTAGTACTTCTGGCGAAACTGGACGTGCGAAACGCCTCCAACACCGCTGGGTGGAGAGACATTCTGAAGGCACTCCACACGTCTGAAGTTCCCCCATACCTGATGCGAGTGATGGGGGATTACCTACGAGACAGATGAATTAGGTACGAGACAACAGATGGCACGGAGACCAGATGGGTGACGGCAGGAGTCGCCCAGAGATCTTTCCTGGGTCCAGACTTCTGCAATATACTGTACGACGCACTACACACATGTTACTGAACCGCGCGATGTTACGGATAAAAAAAATGGATGACAAGAGACGGACTGAGCCTGGCCTTGGCAAAGACGGAACTCATCCTACTGACGGGAATCAGGATTAACACCCTTATTCCAATTTCAGTCGGAGGTGTACAGATGCAGACTAGAAGGACGGTTCAGTATCTGGGTTTAAACCTGGATACTAAGCTGATCACACATAAAAGAGACCGCCCGGAAAGCAGCAGAGAAGACTTCCACTTTCAGCCGCCTGATGGCAAACACATTTGAATCAAGACCATGGAAGAGACGACTACCAATGTCTACGACTCATTCGGTCATGCTGTACAGAGAGGAGATGTAGGCCGACGCGCTGGCGGTTAAGAAATACAGAAAACGACTAAAAGACGTACAAAAACAGGGTGCATTGAGGTTCGCTTGCGCCTCCGGAACGGTCTCGGACGAGACCGCCCTCGTGGTAGCAGGCGTGGTCCCAATAGACCTTCTCGCCAGAGAATGGAAGCGCGTATACGAACGAAACGCAGACGTAACGAGGACAGAGGCCGCGACTGAGAAAAGGAATATGACGATGACGGACTGGCACGAACGATGGAGGACAGGCTCGGCCGCCGCATGGACGAGACGGCTTATTGAAGACCTGAGGCTGTGGACGGAAAGAGAGTTTGGGGAAGTGAATTTCTTCCTGACCCAGTTTCTTACCAACCTGACTGTAAATACTGCGGACAAGAACGAGACAACGCAAATGCACACATTCTTTGAGTATAGTCATTCGAATACAGAGAGACAACGACTGGTGACGAAAATAGGCAGCATCACGCCGGAGAACATCCTGGCAAAGATGCTACAAAACAAGGAAAACTGGACGTCGACTGCAACGTACGTTGAGGCTATCCTACGAGGAAAAAAGGCGGACGGATGCCTGGAAGATGAGTGAATGAAAAGAGCTGGTGAAAGCGATGGGTATGAAAGTGAGGATAAATGTGAATTGATGGAATGAATGCATGAACTGACGAACAGGACATGACGAAAGAGAGACAACACGACATGGTGTCTCCAGAGGGAAGTAATGCTAACGCAGTTCCCCTCTGGAGAACGGACAATGGTGGATATTACTTCCTCCCTTGCCTGGTGACCTAGTCTCCGGGCCAGGGGGAAGCAGGTTTAGACGGTCTGGTCGGCTCCGATGCTTCGACGGCTACAACCGCCCAGCCTGAGGAGACGGATCACTCCGTAACATGGTGGGAAAGCGTGACAGCGGGCCTACCCACCGCCTCGCTTGACCATCGGGTCCATCGAGGATCCGCCTGTTTCTAAGCAACAACAAAAATTTAGACACTGACCTGAAGCTGTAGGTTTTCTATACCATTCTGTCATTAGGTGATCATTGATTCTTTTCATAATAACATCGAGAAAGCTGATCGTCTTATCTGGAGATTCATCTTCAAGAGTAAATTGTATGTTGTGGTTATAATTGTTAGAAGAATTTAAAATTGTGTGGATTCGGTCAGCGGGCGCAGCAGAAATAATATCGTCTACATATTGGAAGTAAAAGGGTAGCTGGATTGGAAGGGAAGCTTAACAGCTTCTTCCCAAATCATCCATAACAATATCCGATAAAATGGGAGAAAATGGAGAACCCATGGGGAAGCCAGATTTTTGTTTGTATAATTGACCTTTGAAATTAAAAGAGGAAATACTCGTGCAAGTTCGTTACTCCTTGAGAAACTCTGTCAATGGCATTTTTACTCCATTTCAGATTTGAGGCCATCTTGATTTAGAAGCAATTATCGCAAGACCAATAGGGACGTTTGTGAATAACGAAACGGCGTCGAATGAGAAGAGTTTATAGTCCGGTGGAATTGTAAAATTTTTTATTTTTTTTATGAACTTGAAACTGCTATTTACTCTTGACATTGGGGGAGTTATACTTTCCGAAATTATGGTTTTGTAACAAATCTCCGTAATCTACTCGAACCGTAAAGATTTCTTCAATTTTCACTGAACAGTGGCCATTTAACGTTATAAATCATTTTTGTTTAACACCCACGTCGAAAGTACCACTTTCTCCAACTGGAGATAGTGGCGAAAGCGATCGATTTCTCGATTGATGACGTGAGCGTTGAGAAAAGTAGGCAAAACCTCACTAGTGTGGAAAAGTAATCACGAGAGCGTTGAGAAAAGTACTTTTCTCAACGTTTTCGTGATCACTTTCCACGCTAGTGGAGTTTTGCTTACTTTTCTCAAGCATGTGCGTGTGGTCACCCATCTCACAGTCGTGAGACGTGGCCATAGGTATGTTTTACCGGGGTTCGACTGGAAGCTTGTGTTATTTTTCCTGAATGGCAGTAGCTCCCAGATGGACTCTGCGGTGGTTGGTCAACCAAATTTTAATATATATAATATAGGGTGTCCCAAAACGTACATGTATAAATTAATATGCCAGTAGACCGTAATTTAATTAATAAAATTGACGAAGCAACCATAGGTCTACGATAATTAGATTAGGGGCAAAGTAACAACAAAGCTCAGCCAATCAGAACCCAATAAACCGTTTGGTTCTACCCTTTTGGAAAAAAAGTAGTAGAAAAGGAGAAGCCAAGGAAACATATTTTGACAAGAATATCGAGAAAAAAGTATCAATATCCATGCTTTCTAGGTAATAAAAATGCAAGAAACCTGTGCCTTCGAACTATGAAGAAAGCAAGGCTCTTTTCGTGCTGCAGGAAAAATCATTTGTGAAAACGATCATGACCGTTGACTTCTTTTAAAAATTTTTATTGTTAGCTGCCCCTTTTCTAGATTCGAATATTTGCCTGCTTGTGCGCTGGAGCCAGCATAGAGTTCATGATTATCCAAAACACGTGTTGCTTCGTCCCAACCCAAAGCAGGCATTTCGAAATAATCCCTTCAATTGCTTTATTATCTCCGTAGGCCGAGCTCTGTGGACGAACAAGTGTTAAGGAAAGCATGGATATTTAGACTTTTTTTCAATATTCTTGTCAAAATGTGTTTCTTGGCTCCTCCTTTTCTACTACTTTTTTCCAAAAGGGTAAAACAAAACGGTTTCTTGAGTTCTGATTGACTTAGCTCTGTTGTTAATGTGCGCTTCATTTAATTATCGTAGACCTTCGGTTGATGAGTCAATTTTGTTTTGAAATTAGCGAAAGAATATAACAATATTGTTATCGTTCTGTAGAAGCCCGACGTCGACAGGCGGAACGGTTGGAAGTTTCATTCCACAAATACACGACCACTCGACCAGTGTACTGAAAAATACGAAGATCTACATTTACCTTACGATTTTCATTTGAAAATACTAATAGTTGCTAAAATACACTAACATAACGCAAGATTGTAAGTACTGATATGTCTTCTTTGAATCTTGATGTGTTATTATCTAAAAAAGGATTCTAGGCTTCAGTTGAAATGTTTTGGCGGTCATGATTATCCTGCAACTCACAGTAAAAAAGCAAAAACATTTGCTGCCCGAGAGATACGCATAAAGTTAGGTGCAATTAACTTTCTGATATGCCTAGGTGGATTCGCAGACTGTTATTTTTTTTCAAATTGCATGTTGTTGGGAGGACAGATTTGTATGTTAGAAAATATATTCAAGGGGGAGTGTGAAGTTATCGGATGGCAAGTTATTGGAGTAGGACTTCAATTTGCATATTTCCCACAAAAGGCAGTTTTTGGAGGCTAATTTATGACTTGAAATTATTCCTTCCGTCTTCGAATATATTATAAAAACTCTTTTTTTTTAAGAAGAGGATGTTATGACAGAAAAGGTTGGTTTCCACCAGAAAGACCGTTGAAAGCTGTTGATTCCATTGCATATTGTAATGAAACAAACTACTGCAACATCAATTTAGAACTTCATAGTCCAGGTATTATGTAGCTGTGAGAATTATTATTTTGCGTGTGAAGTGTTTCAGATCACAGTAAAAGGAAAGCATAATTTTGAACTCCAGATACTTTACACAGTCATCTACATAGCTTTTGCATTCAGAAAAATCTTTCAAAAAAAATATACACGTATTTATAAAGGAATTTTATTTGAGATACGAACTCACTCAGCGACCTCAACGCTTGTATGGAATGTACACGAAAACATACAAAATTACCAAGTTAGTTCGGTAAACAAGGGCATTACTGCATTTTGAGAGACTTTCCACTTCTTGTTACTTTGATAAGTGACAATTCTCGTATGTAATTATTGAAGTAATGTTTTCATGATGTTCATACCAGTCTATTATGAAATAACACACCAATATGTAAATTTTTAGGACATTATTTTGTAAAGTTCACTTCCGTGTAACATAACCGATTCAGTTACAAGGAAGAATAGGTGGGAGATTTTTTATTCCACTGCGAGTGTAATTACAGGGATAAACATAAAAGTCAAGTCTCCCGTAGAAAAATTAAGTTTGTGTAATTTAGATTATATTGTGGGAATTAATTATACAATTGTATAGACTTCTTGTATTTGAATAATTATCACTCATCAACATACTAAATGAAGGTAGTAATAATACTTGACGTTTGAAGAAACCATCCTCAAATTCTAATTTTGTGTAAGTTCTTAAACTTCATGTAAATTAATTTTTCAATTTTCAACGCTTATTTTTATGGCTTGAAGTTTGATATCAAAAATATTTTCGATAAACTAGAAGAATGTCTTTATTTACTTCGCATACATTTGTTTGCTCATAATAAAATGTTGTGGAAAAGAAATCCTAACGAAACGGGGATCAGATGATTTTTCGTAGGGCCTAGAGTCAAGAAATTTGGGAAGAACGACCAATTACAATAAAACTTGGTACTCCAAAGGTTTAGGAATTGCTAAATACAAATCCGCCGCTTCAATTTTGAAATTACACCGCAGGGTCCGCCTGGGAGCAACTGTCATTCTGGAAAATGGCACAAGCTCCCAGTCGAACTGCAGCTAAATACACCTATGGCCACGCCTCACGACCGTGAGATGAGTGACCACATGCACGACAAAATCACAACGACGGGCCGGCGAGACCCTCGTATGTCTTAAGGACACGGAGCGACCCAAGTATGACTGCTCTTTGCATCCATCCGGCAAGTGCCACGGCATATTTTTGGCATACGGGGATGGCTTTCAGATTGCTTACCAGTGAAGGCGTCGCACCTCCGAAAGCACCGATGATAAGAACAATCAATTTAATCGAATATCCTTGATGTTGTCGTTGTAGGTGTTCTCTGAGATCTCTGTGTATATGTATATATATATATATATATATAAAGCAAGAACGTCTGCATGGACGCTGCGAACTTCAACGTAATCTGTCGATGGCCTAGATTGATTTCCAGACAACTTTTGATTCAACTTCCCATAGACTTGTCATCTGTCTATCGGAAAGTTTGAATGTCCTTTCATATATACTGGGATGAATTGAGAAATTGATGCCCCATTGTAAAATCAGATCTACAATTCCTTCTATAAAACATTGTGTGACAACTTATAGCGTTACTTCACAGAGGGGCGTCTTTCATGGGTACTTTTTATATGGATCACTTGAAGATTTTTTTGTTTCTGAAAAATAGCATCTCGAGAATGCTCTTAGGGTCAACGGGAAGTACACACCAAAAATCGGTATGATCTTTGGATAAAAGGAGTGTGCCAAGATTCATCTGAAGCGTGGGGGAATTGAGCTCGTTCTTTGTCCATAGAACTATTCTAAACGGAAGGGCAAGAAGACTAGAGACAGGAGAGGTAACAGCTGTGGTGGGGGTGAGGCCAAAAACGTCTCCAGAGAGGGTGGTTCTA
>WSXT02116195.1:0-11066 GCA_011762715.2 Neuroterus valhalla | reverse complement strand
ACTGCTTTAGCGCCATCTTGCAGCCAGACAAAATTTCTGCAAAGTGGGTTTTCGAGTTTTTTTTATCGAAAATAACTGGTCATCAAAAAGGCAGACGGTAGAAAATAATTGATCCACCCCCTCAAAAAACGATGACTTTCAACGGCTGTAGCGCCATCTTGCAACCGGACAAAATGGCTGCAAAGTGGATTCCCGAGTATTTTTTGTGAAAATAACTCGTCCTCAAAGAAGCGGACGGTAGGAAATAATTCATCCACCCCCTCAAAAATTGATGACTTTGAACAGCTGTAGCGCCATCTTGCAGCTAGACAAAATTTCTGCAAAGTGTTCGTTTCTTACAATGGCGCTATATCATTCTATGACGTCATCAAGTACATTCTGGAAGCTAAGCACGGACACCAACCACTACAGTTGTGGAACGTTCTTGATGGCGGTAACATATCGGTCACAGGAATATTTTCTCCCTGCCAGCGAATCATTTCTGCCTGCGAAATTCGATAAAAAATATATTGCAAGGAAAATATATTTTTTTCATATTGAATCCGAGAAAGAGTATTTTGAATTATTTTTTTCAGGAACTGCGGGATCCTTTATGCTCGTTACCAGCCTCGGAATAACTGCAGACTATATTGGCGACTGCTCAGAGGGTGGTGCTTTTGTGTATGGACTTATGAGTTTTACAGACAAATTAGGCAACGGATTAGCAGTTATTCTCATTCAATACTTGTAAGTTAAACATTAGCAGTACAATAATGATCGGCTATTTAATCATTCATGCCTTTTTTTGTTGGAATTCAACTGTCCTATAAGAAATTCATCTTTATGGAATAAAAATTAAACTATTTGGTGAAAAATGCAACCGCTTTAGTTTCAGTTCGGTTAAAAATTAACTTTTTGGTTGAGAATTCACTCTTATTGGTTGAAAATGCGAGTCTTTAGTTGAAATCTAATCTGTTTTGGTTGAGGATTACACAATGTTATTGAAAACTAGTATTTTTTCTCAAATTCAACTTTTTCAATTAAAATTAAAATCTTTTCCTTTTGAAATATTTCTTTTTTTTTGTTTTGGTTCAAGAGACCTCATTTTAGTTGAAATTTCCTCTGTTTGGTTCTAATTTTATTCTTTCATTCAAAATTAAGATTTCTTGTTAAAAATTAGACTATTTTCAAGTTTAACTATGGTTGGAAATCAAAGTACTTGGTCGGAAGTTTGGTGGATTAATTTGTTTAGAATGTATTTATTCGTAAGATTCACCTTTTTGATTAAAAATTCTACTATTTGGACGGAAATGTATGTATTTTTTCGGAAATTCGTGTTTTCGTAGAACATTAATCTTGTTGTTAGAAAACTCATTTTTTTTTGTTAGAAAGCCAACTATGTCTTCTTTGGAACATTTATCTTTCATTTAGTCAAAAATTAATTTGTTTATCTGAAAATTCAACCATCATTCAACTATTTGGTCAAAAATTGATTTTTTGTTTGAAATTCATATTTTTTGTTGAAGGTGAACCTTCTTGGTAGAAATTTTTTTTTCTTGAGAAGAATTTAACCACTTGATTGAAAATTGAACTACTTTGATAATGTTGTTGAGAATTAATTTTTTTTTCTCAGGTAGGGATACAACTTTGTTCAAAATTTATCGTTTTGATTGAAGATTTAACTATTTCGTTTGAAATTTGTCTCTTTTCGTTTAATTTAGTGGTAGAAATTTTTTTTTCCGTTTGAAAAGTTATTTTTTTCATTTCAAAATTCAACAATTCCATTTTTGGCTGGAGAATACAATTTTTCATATGATAATTGAACAATTTTATAAAATATTTATGCATTATATTGAAGGTTTAATTATTGTGTTGAAAATTAAACTGTTCTTAATTTAAATATTAATATCCTTTGTTTTGAAACTCAAATTTTTGATTGTAAGTTTAATTATTTTGGTCGAAAATCCAACTGTTTTGCTGACAGTTCGTTTTCCTTTTGAATTGCAAATTTTATCTTTCTTGGCTGAGAATAAACTATTTTGTTGAATATGCATCTGTTTTTGTTCAAATAAGAACCTCCTTCGTTTGAAACTTTACTTCTCGCCTGAAAATTGACTTATTTTGTTAAAAATGTTTTGTTGTGAATTTGTCCTTTTGGGTTGCAAATTGTATCTTTTTTGGTTGAGAATTAACTTTTTTGTTTAAAATTCAACTGTTTCCTAGAAAATTAGGCTTTTTGAATGGAATTTTTGGTTGGAAACTAAGAGGGTAATAATTAAAAAATTGTTTGCATCACAAACTGTATGGATGGTGCTAGTATAAATATAATCTCACATGGATATTTTCTTATATTTAATAACGCCACAATAATTAAATATTTAATTCAATATTTTAGAAAATGTCAAACCCCTGGAGAATGCCCAAACTATTACAGAGATATTCTTACTTTTATTTGTGGAGGAGCGGCAATCATCGCTATGATAATGCTAATTTGCATCAAACCGTTCCAACGGCATTCTGGTGAGAACTGCACCATTTATCTTTTAAATCCTAAAAACTTTAATTACACTAATTCAATATAATAAATAATAATTATCATTCTATTTTTTTACAGCATACAGAAATTTTGACCAACAGCAGCCTCTAGAAGATCCTACGTCGGTTCAAGCCTAAATTAAGAATTAGTCACTTAGAGAAATATTTGAAGGGCATAGGTATTGGGAAATTAGGCAGTACCTGATTCTTTGGTTTATTGTTTTTTTAGAATTATTTAGAATTCACTTGAATCTATTTTGGATTTACAAAGGTTTTCTTGAATTCTTCTGAATTCCATGAATTGAGCTAAATTACCTTAAGTTCATGTAATTCCATAAGTTCATTCAATTCAGAAAATTCAAGGAATTCAGAGAATTTAAGGACTGAAAGGATTTTGAGATTTCAAGTTATTCAGAGAATTCGAGTGATACATAAAATTCAAGTAATTCAGCGAATACTAGCAATTCGCAAAATTCATAGGATTCAAGAAATTGCGAGAATTCAAGGAATTGCGAGAATTCATAAGATTCAAGGAATGGTAAGAATTAATAAAATTCAAGGAATTGCGAGAATTTCTAAAATTCAAGGAATTGTGAGAATTCATAAAATTCAAGGAATTGCGAGAATTCATAGCATTCAAGCAATTCCGAGAATTCGAGGAATGAAAAAAAATCAAAGAATTCAGAGAATTTGAGGATCTCAGAGGATGAAAGCTGTTTGCCGCGTAAATATGCGTATTAAGACGGAGGATATTACAATTTGTATATTTGATTTGTAAATTGTAAATGAAACTCTTTGCTTACAGTATTTGATACTGGAAGATTTCTATGAAGCGGGCTTCATGAATTATACAAAATGCGATATTATTGTTGACGAATGATGAAAAGGAAGAAAATCCACCTTATTATGTGATTCATTATTAATTTGGAAAATATCAAATTTGTTAAAAGACTCGTTAATGTTACAAGAGGTCTCGAATCTTTTTTGTATTGAAGATAAAGGTGTCATTATTTTTTAAGATATATATTTGGAAAATGTATCTTTCACCTAACTATTCGTGTTAATTATTTCTCATTCTACTTTTCAAAATAAAGAAATATTCTTAATAATTTTTATTTATGACTAGTTTCACGTCAAGAGAAGAATAGATGGTAAAGATATGGAACATAGTGAAGCAAAATGCTGAAATTAATTGAATCATTTAGACTGAAAATTCGAGGAATCCAGGAAATGAAAGGAATGCAGAGAATTCGAGGAATTGATAGATTTTAAGGAATTCAGGGAAAAAATAGCACTGAAAGGATTTCGAGAATTCAAAAAGGTAAGAGAATTCGTGGTAGCTGAGAGGATTCAAAAGAATATAAATGTTTGGAAGCATTTCATGCAACCAAGAAGAGAATCAAGAGGATGCAAAGAATTATCTTATTATTTTTTATTTAAAAATAATTCATTTATTTCCCATCCCACATTTCAAAACGAGGGAACATTATGAATTCTAGAGAATTCAAAGAATATAGAGAATTTAAGGAATTTGCAGAATCCAAGGAATTCAGAGATCTATAGGAATCTCGAGAATTTAAGAAGGTGAGAGTATTCAAGAAAGTTAGAAGAATTCAATAGAATCTAAGAGAGTTTGAAATATTCTGAGCAATCAGAAAAGAATCCAAAAAAAAAAAAACAAAGAATTCTTGGATTGTTTTGTATCCAAAAATAATTGAACTATTTCCCATCTCAATTTGAGCTTAGAATTCAAGGAATTAAGAGAATTTAGGAAATTAATAAATTTCAAGGAATTGAAAGAATGAAAAGAATTCAGGGAATCAATAGCACTGGAGAAATTCCAGGAATTTTAGAAATTGAGTGAATTCAAGTAAACTGAAAGAATTCAAGAGAGTTTAAAGAGTTTCCCAGCATTTCAAACAAACAAAAGATGATTCAAAAGAAAACAAAGAATTCTTTGATTATTTTTTGTATGATGATAATTGTGAAGATATAGACGAGGACCTAGTGCAATGCTGAAATCATCCAAATCTTTTGAATGAAGGGAAACAATTGTGGAGAGTCATCCGAAAAACTGGAAAATTTTGAAATCGGCTGATGTCTCCTTTTTGGATTTTGAATTTGAAAACTAATATTTCCGGAAATTGAAAATAATTTCTTCACTGAAATAAAAAATTGAAAATTAAGGGAAAAATTAGTTTCAGTTTGGAATTTTCTCAAAATGTGACGAAAATAATTTTTTCTTATTCTGTCAAAGTCCCAATTTTGGAAGATGCTAAATATTTTGAACCCAAAATTTCTTCAGCTTCCATCGAAAAAAAATCCCAGAAGAAGCTTTCATGAAAAACATTTTATCATGGTTCCAAAATCGTAAATAAGATCTCTTTTCATTAAATAAAAATATTAGACTTTTTCTCAAATTCAGGGAGGAGAAATTTTAGATTTAACATATTTAACTTTTTCCAAAAAAGTGCATTCAACTCAATTCCAAAAAAATGTTTTTCAATATTAAAATGAGTTTTAAATTGATGGATATACTTATCTTTCGATTTTAATTTCCTACCATAGTTATGTGTCTTCATTTTTAAACTCATAGGAACATTATTTTTCTTTTGAAAAAATTAGAATTTTTAATTAAAAAATTGAACAGAAGATATACGCTGATTAAAAAATGTTATTTTCTTCATATTTTGGATCCCAACCTCCAATTTTTCCTCAGCTTGAAAGGGTCAAATGATTTCAGCATTTTTGCTCTTGATTCAATTTGGAACTCCCGCCTTTTGAGGACAGTGCTGCTCTGTGTCGACCTTTGAAAGCAAAATCTATACGCGGGCAGCATCCAGACCTATGTTCAGATTGAAGAACGCCACACACCCTCACACGCGTGTTAAGAAAAGAGCGTGATTAATCTTCCAACCGAAACGTTTTTTCACACCATAATTTGAAAAAACTTAACCGATTATAGTGTTATTCCTTTGTTTTTGTTAAAGAGCTACTTATAGTTATATCAAAATGTTTTGGGGTAAGTGAATTCGAACTTTAACTATCATAGGCCTTTGAAAAATTGCCGGTAGAACGTACATGGCGTCGCCATGTGGTCATGAAGAATTTTTCAAAAATAATTCGTTTGTTTCTCCAATAAAGACCATGTAACAATACCACGATGCTCTTTCTTTTGTATACAAAAATGATCAAATGAAGCACATCGATGCTTGCAATTCCTTTTCGAAGTCATGATATCCACATGGGAGCGACCAACTTAAACCGTCATTTAGGAAAGTTTTAGGTCAAATTTATTTTCTGACAAGTTTCATTGCGACTTTCATTACAATTTTCATTTCAAGTATAAAGTCTCCTATGGTTTTTGTTATAAATAACTTTCATTTTGTTACATGAAGGATTGAAGCGTTCAGATTGTTGGCAGCTCTCATAACCTCAAATATGTTCTTGGAATTAGTTGAATTTCAGAGTTATCGAATTAGTTCTGAAATTAGTAGTTCATTATGATTGTTGAAGTGTTAGGGGTATTCTTTTTCTGAATTTCGATTCTAACTTAATTATTAGGTTACCAAAATTTGGAGCTCGAACATTTTGAGGTTAAAATTCAAATTTCCCCAGTCAAAAAGAGTCATTCAATGTTGCGGAAGGAAAAGAAATTTTCAGATTATTTTTATTATACCTATCTATCTATCTTATTGTATCTATATTATTATATAGAATCAAATCTGAAATAAACAAATTATTTGTGCATTGAAGACATTTTTTAATTTCCTTTTCAGGGTTGATAATGGAACCAAACAAACGATACTCTCAACTCGTTGAGAGATCTTTTCATCTTTCTATGGCGAGTTTGGATGTCACAGGAGCCAGTACGTATTTTCAATCAGTTCGGACTAGACTATAAAAAATGTGGTTGTAAAATATAAGTCTGTTTGTAAACACCTTTTGTAATTCATGTGTTAGTTCTACAAGATTATCGTGAACTTGCAGCGATCAACAATTTTTTCACAATTCACAATTTTTTAACAATTTGACCGTCAAAGTGTAATATTACCCTGTAAATCAGTGGACATAAGAATACCAGTGATTCAGGTGGTAAATTTCAACCATGTGTAATCATGAACGCTGTGACTTTATCACAGAATATAAAAATTCACTAATTAAATAAAATTTACCGCGTCAGAGCTATAATTTTTATACTTTCTTGGTTATATTCAGTCGTCAAATATGATCAGTATTTACCTTTTATCACCTGTTCATACATTTTAGAAGATGTTTAAACTGCAATTTCGTTGTAAAATTAATTCAATTTCCAAGGTTCAAATTTGACAGTTTTTATTTTCAATATCTCTTATTTTCTAATTATCGAATTCGAAAAGTTCAAGATGTGAAAATATGCTATTTGGAGTGTTCATTTTTGACCCATAGAGCGACTCGTTTTTTCAACTTTGTTTGTTCTTTTCAAACTGTTAGCCTCCTATTACGAACATGGTTCAAAATTATTGAATATTTAAATTCTCGGAGGTACATATTTTACGAATTGAGATTGAACTAGTAAAAATGAGACAGTTTCGAAAGTAAAAACTTAATAATTGAGTAATTTCATTTTGGAAGCCTTTAATATTCAAAAAGAAATGTGAGTTTGAAGATTGTGAAACTTAACTCTTCAAGATTCTGTTCATTTATTTCTATTTCATGTTCAAAATTGCTTGGGTTTAAATCAGAATCTTTTGGAATTGCATATTGTTTCCAACCCATAAAAATTGATAAGTTTCAAAGTAAAATGTTTAATATTGAACAATTTTAAATATGGAGAATTTCAAAATAAAATTAATTTGAACGTTATTGTGTGACTCCGTTTTGTAATCCTTCATGAATTGCACAGTTTTTTACTATAAAAGAAAGTGAAACTTGATGATTGAGGAATATATCCTTCAAATTTACAAAATAAAATTTTATTTCAGATTGCAAGGAACAAATTATAAATGTGAAGCGTTTTATTCTGAACAATTTTCAAATTGAAATTTAAAACATGTTTTGTATTAAAAACTGCCTTGTTCGAAATTAAAATTGTTCCGCAATTGATTTATAAATTTAGATATTCTAATTTGAATCGGTACTAGAATTATAAATTCAGTCTTGATAGCTCTAAATTAAAAATCATGAGATCAGAAACGTTTTCTGAAAATTTGAAAATAAGTTGTAATTATTCGTGAGTTTTGAGTGTACATTAGGTTGCCCTTTATTTTTTGAAATTATAGTTTTTGATTCTCATCCTTTAGTTTTATTTCAATTTAATTGGATTCATCTCCAAATTTTAGAGCTATTTGTCACTCTTTTTCAACTCCAGTGTGTACTGCGATGCTTGAAAATTGCCACGTTAATCACTGGTATTTCTATGTTCTTTTCTAACATGATTAATTTGGTAACTTTCAACTACTTCTCAACTGTGCTCTCTAATCAGTTTATTGCAGTTTCACCAGGATTATTTTTCAAAGAGTAGAATGAAGATTGATGTTATTCTTTTTAATTGCAGATGATCAGCCTGTTCAAGTAATGCTGTGCTACGAAAACCGAAACTACTTGCTCTGTACACTGAAGAAGGGATCGATTTTTCAAGTACCGTTGGACCTGAACTTCCAGGAAGGCACAAAAATTGCATTCACATGTAACGGATTCGGTCACGTGCACTTGACCGGTTATCTGACCCTCGACGAAGATCTCGACTTCGGCGACCTAGAGGAAGAAGAGGAAGAAGAAGCTCCACAGTTGGTCAAACCAAAAAGGAAAGCTGTCGAATCTCCAAAAAATGCCAGTAAAAAACTTAAAAAGCAAGCTAACGATGACGATGACTCATCCGAAGATGACGACTTAGATATGGATGCAGAGTCCGACTCTGACGACGAAGATCAGACCAAACTGGTGGAGGCCGATGACGATGAAGACGAGAGTGATGATGACAGTGACGACGAGGAAGAGGACGATGATAGCGATGATGAACCTGAACCCGAACAAGAAGTCAGCAAGTCCAAGAAGAAGCAGAAGCAAAATCAGTCTGGTAAAAAACAAGAGAAACAGAAGTTGGTCAACGGAAAGGATTCTAAGCTGGATTTGAGTAAACAGAAAAAGAATAAGCAAGAGCAGCAACAACAGAATTCACAACAACCTAAAAAGAGAACCGTTGAGGGTGGTGTCGTAGTAGAAGATATTGTGGTAGGAAATGGCGCACCTGCCAAGTCCGGTAGAGGCGTCTCCGTTTATTACGTCGGAAGGCTAAAGAACGGAAAGAAGTTTGATGAAACAAAGCAAGGCGATGGATTCAAATTCCAGCTTGGAAAGGGCGAAGTCATCAAGGGATGGGACGTCGGTATCTGTGGAATGAAAATCGGAGGAAAAAGGCGGTTGACGATCCCACCACACATGGGGTATGTTTCTACTTTTTCTAGTCCAATCCAACATTATTATTTTTGAATGAGATTACAGGGTTGCGACTTGACTGGGAAAAAACTGGCAAATGACCGGGAGTTCAATTAAAAACCGGGAATCCACTTGACTCAACCTAGACTATTAAAAGTCCTACCAAAAAAATACGAAAAATGACAGCTTTCTTTTCATGAATCAAAGAGAGATCTTATCATTTCATTTGAAGAATATAACGTTCCTTTGACCTGATTCTCAAAATATTTAAATGTATCTATACGTCATGAGAGGAAGAATGTTTTTTACATTATAAGAAAAACGTTTTGCAAATTTGTTGATTTGTGAAATTTTTTGAGCTGACTCAAATTTGATAATCGAATTGATGATAGGAAATTTCAGAAAATAATGATAGTTTTCATTTAAGGGCAGGGAGTTTCAGTGAAGAAGTAAAATTTCACTTGGAATAGGGAATTTTTTTCATGGAACGGGAACTTTTTTAACTAATTATAATTCGCATTCAGGAGAAAGAAATTTCTAAAAATCTTTCCTTCAATTCAAAATTGGTCACAATTTAAATTCCCTTTTTCTTGATTCATTGCAAATTCATCCTTTTTAAGTTGTTGAAAAATGAACTATTTGTTTGAAATTTAAACTTGTTTGTTGGAAATCAAATTTTCTTGTTAAAGTTGCATTATTTCAATTCAAAATTCACCTCTGGTTGAAATTGTAACTAGATACTTTGTTAAAAATCAATTCACCTACTATTGGTGGAAATTCAACTATTTAGTTGAACATTGATTTTTGATTTTGAAGATGAAACTATTTCTTTGAGAATTTATGTACTTCGTGGAAAATTTGACTTTTTTGAAGAAAATTCATCTTTATGGCGGAAAATTCATCTTTTTGATTAAAAATCATCTATTCATTTGAAGATTTATCATTACACCTAAAAATGCATCAGTTTTGGTTAAAAATCAATCACTTCAACTGGAAATTTAACTTTCATTTTCATGGGAAATTGATTTTTTCTAGTTCGAAATTCGACGTTTAGGTGAAAATTTGTGTTTTTGAATTTATATTCAATTATTTCGTTGAAACTTCACATATTTTGTTGAAAAATCAATTTTATGGTAAAAATCGTCTTTTTCTTCGGAAGTTTATATTCTTCGTCGAAAATCCGTCTGTACGGTTAACAATTCAAGTTATACAGTCAAACATTTTTCACTTTAGTCGAACATGCATCTCGTTAAAAACTCTTATGTTTGATTTAAAATTAATTTTTTGAGACAAAAATGTCACCATTCCATTTTTGTTTGAAAATTTCTATTCCTATGGTTCAAATTTCAACCATTCTGTTGAAAAATTGTATTTTTTGGTTGAAAATTAATTTTTTTTTTCAAACATTGAACTATTCCAGTTAAATATTTTGGTTGGAAGTTAGTTTTTTGTGTTAGAAGTAATTTTGTTTTTAAACTGAAAATTTAACGTATTCCGATCGAAAATTTTATTGTTTCAGTTAAGAATCTATTTGTAGTTAAACATCCATTTTTTTCAATTTGAAATTCTAGTACCTAATGAAATTTCCGTTGACGATTCATCTTTTCAGTAAAAGTTGATTTATCTGTTTGAAAACTCAACTTCTCCAGTTCAAGATTCTTTTTTCAAGTTTAAAACAATTATGCTTGTTTAAAAATGTGTGTTTTAAACTAAAAATGTTACTGTTCCATTTTCGGTTAAAAATAGCCATTTTTTTACTTTGAAATTCGACTATTTTTTTGAAACATTATATTTTTCCTTAGAAAATGATTCTTTCTACTTGGAAATTAATCTGCTTGTTTGAATATTCATCTTCATCGTTACAAATTGAAGTGCTCCAATTGAATATTGATATTTTCAGTTGAAAATTCAGCTTATTGTTTTGAAATTCAACTGTTCTGGTTGAAGATTCATGATATTATTTAAAAATTCATCACATTGGTTGAAAAATGAACTATTTTGTTGGATGTCTGTTTTTTTTTGGTTATCGTAAATTGATTTTTTAAATTGTGAGTTAAACTGTTCCAATTTTGGTAAAAAAAAATTTTTTTGTTGAAAATTAGAGTATTCTTTTTTAAATTGATTTATTTTGCAAT
>WSXT02116184.1:0-11066 GCA_011762715.2 Neuroterus valhalla | reverse complement strand
GTACATTATTCAGCAAATTATCTGGTGTTGGTGTTTGATCGAGCTTTCATTTAGAGTAAAATCCGAAGGTTTTTTGGTATTTGCGGATACATGGGAAAGTGTCCAGGAGATCATCGATTCATCTTTTTATTGACTTAGTTGGAATTGGAACTTATTGGCGTTTTATATCAGCGATCTGGTTTTCTTATATAAGACAAAACTTCTCTGTGTTAGGTAAGTAGTCGCTGTGAACCCACATCTTCTCCGCGAATAAACATTCTCCGTCCTCTTGAGGCCTGATTTGCCCCCAATCTCCCTTATAGCTGCCTGAGTGGTATGCCCTCACTACTCCACGCGCCCGCTATCTACGCGCAACGATTGGCAAAGTATGGTAAAATTAGAAAACAAAGTTCAAAATCATGCTTGGATCGCAATAATCACCCGGTTTGAGAATTTGGTATTTTGAAAAATTCGAAAATTAATTTAGAATCAATAAGTAAAAGTGATTTCTGAAATGTTGTTCTTTTCGATGATATACATAGTTATGTACGGGTTTTGGCTCATTTTGCGCTTGTGAGAAATATTATTCTGAGACTGGAAGCCTAATGATTTTACGATAAAAATAAGCATCATTTGGGCGAAATGATTCGGGCTCAAAAATAAAGTTGAATTGACAGATATATTTTATCAATACATTCTCTAATAGAATCGAGGATAACCACTAACATGGAGAAATATATAATATAGCCATGTATTCGAAGTTTCAAAGAATAAATGGAAATTTAGAAAGTATGTCAAATAAATTGAAATAATGTGGTGTGATATTTGATCCAATGCTTTCACGATGATCTATTATAAAGGAGCGAGTTGTTCCAGGTTTTAATCGTGTATGGAAATTTACGAAAATTGCCCACGTTTCGTGAATATTGCGGTTCACTTTACCAGGGCTGATCTACATAAGCACATCTGATTTATGCATCTGGCCCCTTAATTTTTCAACGTATTCCTACAGACGGATTAGAGTTCTGAATGACTTCGGGATGTTCCTGGATTAGGATGGTTCCACGAATCTCGATATTAAGTGCTATTTTTATTTCTCAAATGTTGTCAATTAAACTAATTTCCCTGACTTGATCGTCTCCTGGTATTGTGGGAACTGAACAGTCGGATGACGTATTAACTCTAGCTGCGTCGGGATCGATGGTTCTGAGAGAACGATCGTCATCGTAGCTTCCGGAGATTACATCTGTGCTAATGTTTCCAAAAAATACAAATATTTTTGTGCCTTCCTAAATAACCTGTCTTAGCCTTTTAAATATAGAATCTCTTTTGGAGTTTGATGAATAAGTCCTTTATTCATTAAATTTCTCTCGCTGCCCTCCGCCAGGCGTTCATTATTTCAAAGACATTGTTGGTCTATCGAGCCGGATGAGTGAGTCAGCGGGAGAGATATTCGTTCTAATCCACGAGATGTATTTAGTAGTTACTTGGCTGTCACTTTTTCTTAGACACGTTCGCGGTTGCATACATGTTTGATTCTCGCGTGCTGCTCTCCCCAGGACACATTCCTGGAGAACTGTTTAATTTTTCTTCCGTGTCATTCTTCCCTGGACACATTTCTGGGTAATCGTTGACTAATGCTGAGTGCTGCTCTCTCTGGGACACATTCCTAAAGAACTATTGTTTCGTCCTGATCGACACTCACCCAAAGACACATTCTTGGGGACTGTGTTCCTTCTCCTGCCCAGTCGCGGCCGTTTACAAGACACATTCTTGGGCACCTGGTTTCTGTTCATCCCGCTATTGACTCAAATGGCCGACTAAGTTATAGTAAATTTTGCAGGGACAGTTTCGAGAAAGTGCCCTCTTTAAAGTACAAATACTGATGGACGCTGAATACTCTCAGGGACGGTGTACTCTTTCCTTGTCGCCTACACCTCTAGTCAGGCATTTTGAGTTTCCAGATGCCACTTAATTGACATGCGCATGCCCAAGCGAGTGTTGTTTGGAAGGATAAGCCTGGCAGAATTGTAGTGTTCTTTCAAATATTCTGAATGAGACAGATGTCTTCAGACCAAGTCGTTAATTTTACCCACACAATTTTGGTAATACTTCTCATCGGCATCAAATTCCTTTTGCATTTGATGCTTAGATTTACAACTCGAGTACGGTGATTTGAAAATGACTCATTCATCTTTCTTCCATTTACCAGTGATCAATTTGTGAATCATCATTGGATAGATCCTCTGTTCCTTGAACATTGTTGTTCATGATTTTCGATTGCTGGAGTTTGCCACCTTCTTGATTCCTGATATCTATGGTTCGTTTTCTGCCCTTGATCGATTACATAATAATTCCGGGTCTTTGGAATTCAGTTGAGTCATAATGTTGTTGGATTTTCTCTGGCTGGCGTAGGCCTTCAGTCTGTAGACTTCGATGCTGGCGTTGGAAATCAAGAAGTCTGTTCAAGCAGCGGCCTTACGCACCAAGAGAGGTTGTTAGGACTGTGTTGGGCCTACCATGACTTGCTTAAATATTATTTCGTTTAGTCTACGCGCGGCGAACATCCGCACAAAAGGCAAAGGAAGAAAGGTCCCACTCGAGCATGCAAGTGGGAGTACCATGTGATCACGGCATGTTACGACTAGGGGAAGGCTCGCAGGCAGTTCACCGAGAGCAGCGGAATCGTCGCTCGGCACTCTCCGGTCTTCACTACACAGAGGAGGTAGTGTCTGGTCTAACGCTTCTGTGGTCTTTAGTTCTGCTCGCGGGCATGTCAGGTCTGTACAATCGCGTCGGTCGGGTTACATAGTCATTAGGTATTATTGTTCAGTGAGTAAGGTATGTTGTACCTTGCTTTTAAGGCTCTGGGAATTAAGGTAACACAACGTTTCCCTTTACTCTTTTCTTAGCAGTTTTTTTATGTTCTTTTGTAAGATTTTTGCACAACCCCAAGACTTTGTTGCCCAGAGAATTGTTCATGAGATTGGAAACTTGCCTTTTCCTTGGTTCGCTCGGGCACCAGCTCACCTAAGACCTCTCTCTTCCTCAATTCTCTTACGGGTTGGATAAATTCTGATAGCCCTACTTTCCTTTTCCTTGGTTCACTCAGGAACTAGCTTTTAAGGTTCTAGAAGCTATTCGACTACAGTGTCTCGATTCCAGCATTCATTGAAAAAAAGGAAAAAGGCCAGGGTGCTACCCAAATTTATCCTAAACTTGAATAACTCATAAAGTCATGATGAAGTCGATAGGAATAACTTTCCTGGGAGTCGATGATTGTAGGTACTAGCGTGTTTGGACATTACACGATATCAAATATACGTTATTTATCTGCAGATGAAAAGAGGAGCTCGACCCGATACATAAAAACTTCGATTTTCATGTAAGGAAATTTAGTTTCGTACAGCACGTTAAAAGGGAAGCAAATATTCGTTCTTTATTGGGAACTTTTCGTTTCTAACTTGTAGGGACTCAGCGGCGACCCTATCAGGGTAAACCAAACCCTATTCCGAAACTTGGAGTTATATTCGATTTGTAAATTTACTGCACAACAAGCACATGGAATGTTACGAGAGAAAACAATTTTATGTTCGATTTCCTCCAATTTTGAGTTTGGAAGGTATTGATCTTCAGGAGTGAGGGGGCGGGTGTTTGCGTGGTCTCCCACACAAGGCTAGTGCTCGCCCCTTCTAAACTAACAAGTGTCATTTTTCAAAGTCTTCCTACAGACGGATCGATTGTCCTGAGAGAAGAATCGTGATCAAAGATTCCGGAGGTTACCTCTGTGCTAATATTTCCTAACAACTCAAATATCTTTGTGTATATCTGATCTTAGTGTCCCAGCCTTTTTGATGTCAAGACTATTTCGACGTTTGATGAATCGTTTGATGAGTCTCCACATTCATTGGATTTATTTTGATGACTTACACCAGGCTTGCATTATTCCACCAACAAAAGAAGTTCTTGTTTCGACCTGCATAAAACGTCAAAATCAACAACATTTTCAGATTTTTCTCTTCGTTCATATAAGATGTAATATTAATATTGGAACGTAAGTAAGGAGTGATTTCATAAATCGATCTAAATGAATGAATGGTGTCAATAATTTGAGTTCCACAAAAGAGGATAAGGCTTTGTCACTGTACTCTTTGGACATAGGATTACAAATTGATGGATTACCCTTCATAGCATGAAGGGTACAATAGACAATTTCTTGATTTTTCTTGGAAGGGATGCTGAGAACGGTATTAGGACAGGTGTAAGGATTAAACATCGCTCAGGTCAAAAAACATCAATTTCCGTTTGTGAATTCTTTATTCCCATACCTTCCTCAGAAAACTATCATTCTACAATAAATTATTTTCGAATTGTAAATTTGAAACCCTTTGAATTGTAACTCAAATGATCTATAGGAAGATTTAATTGTCATTTTTGTACATACCTAGTGAACTGTTAGATATAGGAACAACGTATTTATATTCCCATATCCAGTATCCGGAAAAAAAGTTATTGCAGGTAAATTCGAATTTTCCAACAATCAGAGGCAACTTTTTTAACCTCTTTCTGCTTCTAGATCACCAACACCACATTCCGGAAAATGTGTTGCTTTTTTTGCTTTTTGTCATTTGATTCTTGTTTTCGGGCGAATAACACCCGAAAAGTGTTATTGTCACACTTTTTATATATTCCTACATTTTTATGCTGGTTCCATGCCTCATAACGTAATCTACATAAAATCTATTCCTCCTTCTCTCATTGCTTGCCACAACACCCGTCTGTTCACTGACTCGAATGCTGTTTTGAAGTCTAAAAACAAGGCCACAAGTTTTCCCCTCTTCTGTCCCAAGTTCCAATTCACTAGATAGTTTAGGACGTAAATGTTATCAGTTGTTCCTATTCCTTCCCTAGAACCTGTCTGGTTGTGTGGGAATATTCCTTTCTCTTCTACCTGACTCTCTAGCCTGTTTCTGAGCACTTCCGCATAGATCTTCAACCCCCCTCCCCCTGACATCAGACTGGAACCTCTATAACCCTGTACCTTTTCACCCTCTCGATTTAATTAGCGATATCACTAATCCCGTCCTCCATTCTTCAAGCCATCCTTTCCCTCTCCATACTTTGTTGCATATTCTCCTCCTATAACCTCTTCCTGCTTCTAGATCACCAACACCACATCCCGGAAAATGTATTGCTTTTTTGCTCTATGTTACTTGATTCTTGTTTTCAGGTGACTAGAGATTGTTATTGTAACACTTTTTATATATTCCTTCTTTCTTATGCTTGTGCTACGTCTCATACCGTAACCTACATAAATAATAGGTAATCAAGGTACACAGAAAGCTCAAATGTTCTGCCAATAGAAATGATCAATATTATGTTGATATGAAAAATGTCCTGGATGTGAAATCGTGAGAACAATAATTAAGGTAATGTCTTCCTGTGAAAATATCTCTTATGCATCCATTTTCATTATCTTAAAAATTTTAACGGTCCCGATTCAAAGTTATATGGTTTCAAATGCGCAGTTCTAAGATAAGTTTAATCCTAACTTAACCTTATATAAATCTTCCTCCAAGATCATAGTTGAACAATAAAATGGTATCTTGTCAGTAAAAAAATCCGAAAAGTTCCTAATTCTAAATTGTTTCGTCTCTCAACGTTTTATTCAGAATCGTACGTATTCGAGTCTCTCGTTTGCATTCTTTTTTCATCTCAACATTTTTCAAAAGATACTTTTTAATGGCTCATAAGAAGAGGTCTGAATATTTTCAAGTCTAAATATTCAAACTCTGATCTCTTCGAAACGGGGGCTTATTAGATCGAAAGAACAAAGAAGTACCAAAAACATTTTAATTATAGAAATTTATATTAACTAATCTTGAACAATTTCTAGACGTATGAAATGCCACAATTCTTGAATCATCGATCGTAAGCAAGAGTTCTTCAAAAATGAACAGATTTCAATTGAAGATAGAAGAAAGATCACTGTTTAGAGTTGAAAAATATTTGTATAAGAAGGCAGTCAATTGAACATCTTATATCCCGATCATCTATTGATCGTCTTTATTACAGCGTACCACCACAGGTAATAAAATACTTCCATGACATGTTTCCAATAGAAATATTTCATTGCATAATGAACAACACTTGATTTGAGTACGAGAATGTTCCAATATTATTGCAAGAAGATGCAGTTATAGATGCTTTTGAATCTTTCAAGAACTACCGTAGGGCTGTCTCCATATATTTGACAATATTATAAGCGAATCAGTATAGTAAACCTCTAATAATTTTCATCCTTCCTGTGAGGGAATCGAGAGCAACACCATTTCATCTATTCCCTTGGGAACTTCATGACACTGACTCTTTTAACTCAATAACCAGTTCCTTGTAACGTATTGATCCAAGTTGAGATAAAAAATAATATCATGTTATAGGTTTCCATTCTTCGAATAAATGAAATGTATTGTAAATTTTTGCTTACGCGTTTCTTGAAAGAACAATTTTAAAATTCTTCGTTATTCGATTTCGAGCTCCTAATGGAGTTTCATCAATTAATTCTTGGCTCAATTGAAAAACCGCGCCGCTTACAATGTTTAAACCCGCCCGGTTTCTACCATAATCATATATTCCTCGAAGAACTGTTGTTCTTTCCATTATAGCAACGATATCACCAGTGGGTGTTATGATTACATTTCGTTCTTCGGTCGGCATCGGTAAGTAGCTTTTAGGTGATACTCCACGCAATTGAATTGGTTTATCATCAGGAAATATGTATCTTTGGATTGCAAAACTCCGGTGCTGATTTTTGTAAGGAATTAGTCGAATAAATCTAAGATACCGAATGTCATATCCAAGTATGCTTGAAGCAGAGGGCCTGGCATGAGGAGACCGGGACCTGGCACGAGTGCGTAGAGACTCAGGAAGAACAGGAGACCTGGACCTGTCACGAATGCTTGAAGGTTCAGGAAGAACAGGGGACCTGGATCTGGCACGAAGACAAGGCTCGACAGGACGAGTATACTTCACCAAAGAATAAGGTCTGTCAGCGGGATATGAAATAGGATCGCCATTAGGTAAACAGTCGAACTGTGAACTTAGCTCTGCAACAATAAGTAACAAGAGATTAACTTTATTCTTTAAACGTGCTTGAAGAGCTGGAGTGACTTGAGTCAAATGCTTGACACTAATGAGCAAAATTTTCTCCTTTATTGCAAAAACATTTTGTCAAATTTCAATCTAAATAATCTGAATAACATGTGTCGGATAAGGAATAAAATGGTTTTAATGTGTTTTGTTTTTCTAACGCGAAGTGAAGTGGGCGACGGGCGTTCATTTTACAGGTGAATATATATTATATAATTTTTGACTTGACGTCATAACCTAGTTACAGCATAGAAATATAATTTTTATATGTCGATGATTTATTGATTGATATATTTGATATATTTGACCCTTAATAATGTTAATAAATTTAAAAACGCCAACTCGATTGCATTGAAAATGTATGCAAAAAATTTTTTAATCACAATTTTTTTTTCTCAATTAAATTTCACCTCTTTTGTATTATATATGTTGCTAAATTTTTCCCACGAAATTCAGCTTGTCGTATTTATTTTTCATGAAAACCTATGCTTACATACAGTGGTAATTTAGCTTTGAAAATTAATTCATAACATAAAAAAAGAAGTGTGTGTCTTGGTAATGTATTAAACTATTGGTAAGTATGCATCAAATATTTGACAATTAGATAAAATTTGTAAGTTTTAATGAAAAATTTTGATCCAAATGAAATTCAACCTTCAATTTTGAAAATTTCATGAAATATTTCCAAATTTTGAACATTGGGAATATAAAAATGGAATATGAGCAAACAGGATGATAATAATTATTCTTTATAAAAAAACACGTTGAAGCATACAGGTGCATCTCCGGACGATGCTGACCCTTAAACCACCGGAATCGAAATAAGAGTTATTTCTTCATGAGAATTGTGGTTGCAGCATGACTTTGGGCTGAAAATCACGAGTTTGATGTCTGTTTATCAAAAAAACTTCAACTAAAAGCAGTGGGTCGAAAAAGGTTAAGTTCGTCTATAGACGGTCATGGTGGGTTAGGTGAACAAAAACAGGTTCTGGAAAAGCCGAGCACGGAAGAATCGTTTCTATTCAAAGTAAATGCTCAATGCATTGAACTAGAAAGGTAAAAACCAATACACAATGAATTATCTCCTAACGTAATACAATGAGAAGCAGTTTTTTTCTTTGGAAAAACACAAATCGATGTTGCCTTCGGTACAAAACGTGTGTGTATCGGATCTTTTACACGATTTGCACGATTTTTTTAATCCCCATTCAGGAAAATGACTTAGTTGGTCGTATCTCACGCTTGCCACTGGATGAGCTGCTTTTTTACTAATATTGCTGGTGGATGGCTCTACGTGGATGCGGGATGATGGACGGCAAACGCGTCGCATTTCAACGGAAGCTTATAGTTCTTTCGCAATGCTTACGCGAAATTCACACATCGTCATGTCTCTCATCATTTCATCACTATCATTAGCATCTCGATTTCTTTCAGCGTTGCGTCTCCGATACAAAATGAATGCGTTGATTATCGTCATATCAAGAAGATGATAAAAAATTCTGGTTGCCATATCCTGTGTTTTTATTTGGAGTCCATTGCGACCCATATAAGAGTCCATTAGATCCATACCAGCCATGTGTGCGTTATACTCTCGGATGATTTGTGGACAGTCAACGTCAACATACGATCTTTCTTTCCGATTGTAGCGAGCAACTTTAGATGTCTGACTGACTGGATTCATTCTCAGGAAAGGCTTAGTGCCAACATCTGTTGAGCACAGTTTGAGATTCTTGGTGTCCTTCCACGAAACCGTGATGTTTTCGATACCGTGAGCTGATGCAATGAATTCGGTTGAATAACCTCGTTCTGCTTTTTTTAGTTCTTCGCTTTTGTCAGTTGGAAGTTTGTAACTGGGTATCCGATTTGCTCTCACAGTGCTGAGACTAGAGATTCCGCGCGCTCTAAGGTACACCATAAGCGGCAGAGAAGTGTGGAAATTGTCAAAGTACAAAATATGATTGTTGAAATTTGGCACTGTTTGTGACAACCTTATTACGATATTTCCTGTTGCTCCAATGTTTGGTGTATCAGGCGAAACGATGTCATCAGTTTTGGCTCCAGTGTATATTTCAAATCTGTACAAGTAGCCATTGCTGTCGCACAGAACAAAGAACTTTACGCCCCATTTATGCTGCCTGTCTGGTAGATACTAGCGCAAATGATGAATCATTAAAGTTGAACACATTTGTTCGTCGATACATAAACGAGCATTTTTGGGAATTGAATCAAAGCGCTCAGTCAAATATGATGCAACGTTTCTGATTCGAAAGATAGGATCATATCCTTCTTGACCTTTCTTGACCCGTTTGGATTCATCAATGAATGATAAATATTTCTTTATTAGCGCTAATTTCTTTTTTGCCATGCAGTCTGGTATGTGACGAAATCCGTATTCGCTCCTGTGTGCTTCAATATTTGGGTAACGGTGAATCGACATGAAATTCGAAACTCCAAGGAATCGACGAATTCCATGTTTATCAACTTTGAATTGCGTTCTCACGTTTTCTATAATCGTAGCTCGATTCGTTTCTGCACTTATAAGCTCGACTATATGGTCCGTGAAATAATAAGCAAAAAACTCGAATGGTGTTTCGAGTTTTTTTACTTTAACTGGCAAATCTATTTGTCCTATGAATGCAACTTCATTTATATGCAATTGCATGCACCTTTTGCGCCACAGAATGCCTTCGAAATCAGCCGAATCTTTGTCGATATTCACCAAGCCTAAAAAAATAGATCAACTACGTATTCAATTTCGATATAATTCTGTTTTGTACTACTTACCTCCTCCAGTGAAACCACCAGCTGATGGTATCGCTCGTGATCCTGAGGCTTGTGCACTTGGTAATGGTGAACGAGCTCTTTTATTTGGCTTGACCAACGCTGTTGCTCCTGTTTGTGGTTCTTGTTATGCTGGGATGGATTCAGGTAATGCAATTGCAATTTCATCCTGGGTTGTCGGATTTACATCTCCGTTTACAGCTGGCATTTCTTCTGTTAAATTGAAACTTAAATTCCTGAATTGCTTCCATTCATCGACAAGCTTACTGCATTTATCATTGATAAAGAGTTCAATGATTGCGAACAATCACTTATCATTGCATTATCTTCAAGTCTGAGCTCATCATGAACATAATCTGGATCTTCTTGAACATAATCTGAGTCTTCGAAACTATCATCAAACGCTTCAAATTTATCTTCAGAATAAATTGAATTCATAAAATCTTCAATTTGCTTATCAGTCATTGAAGAATGATTGATTTTATTCTGCTTATTGCAGTCTTCATTTGCTGCGCTACGTCTTTACATTTTCTAAAAACATGAAAAAAACTACACCTTAGCCATACCCTATATAACACAATGAACACGCCTAATTCAAGTGAAAAATGAACGAAAGACAAGCTCAATAACACAAAGGTGAAATCACGTTGGGGGAAATTTTCTTCTCCTAAGTCGCCAAGACCGTCTACAGAAGGTGTAAGCAAAAACTCGGTTCAAACAAAAAAAAGTTCTCCACAAATTAAACTAGGACCAGAATATTATAGTAAACCTTTTGAAAACTTACCTCAAAAACTTCTGAGTCGATTGAGCTGTTGGAAAGTGTTTGTTTTTGGATTTTATCATGCGCCGAAATCACAAATGATTTTCGCGTCTGTTTTCACCAGAATTTCGACAACAATGGTTGTATTTGTCAAACGATTCAACAGAGGGCGCTCAAATGGGAATCATTTGATCCGTTCATTCAATCTTCGAAGAACATGGTTTGAGATAAGAGCGGTAAAAATGATTCATTTAAAATCATTGGCGTTTAGTTATGACCTTCTGTAGACGTTCTGAGTTGATTAAGGGCTAAATATAACTCATATTGATGAAATAAGGTATTTCGGGTTTCGATCGTGTACAAACTACAAAAAGATTTGTCGACGTTTCGCGAACGT
>WSXT02116173.1:0-11067 GCA_011762715.2 Neuroterus valhalla | reverse complement strand
AAATTGTTTAAACAATTTAAATAAACATCTAATTATCAGTATAAAGTAGTATTTCATTTATTTGAAACAATCTGCGTAAAAAACCGCAAAAAAATCATAATTAAAGCCAAAAACTCGAAAAACACATTTTTCCACTTATGGGGGTTTTTTGGGACACTATAAAACAGACTTATGGGGGTGAATTTTGAAAAGTAATATTTTATTTGCATTCTGTGACCAACTGTGAAGAGAAATGGGGCATTTCGAACACGATTCGTCCAATATTGAGATTCCTGAATAAAATTTACAAAAACTTCTCTTTTTCTTATGGGAAATACGTGTTAAATTTCACGAGGCTTGCGGCACCTCTAAATATTTTTTTTTTTTCAAAACAAAAAATATGCATTTATTTTTTTGTGGATTTGAACAAATTACCGGGCGTTTTGCATAAAAATTCGAAAAAAAATTTTTGTAATGCATTTTTGGACCACCCTAATGCTCATTGACTGTTTTTCAAACATTAAATTAAAAATTCTATGATTCCCATTATCCCCAACATTTAGTCAATTTTTGATTATTTTAATTGAGAGGGCTTTTCATTGGGAACTGTAAACACTTCCAATGTCTATTTATTTTATTTCTTACGCTTTTGCTCAGCAATGATAAGATCTGAAATTCTTTCCATTTGCAGTTGTCCTTGTATCTCAATTGAAATTTAAAATGATTAAATTTTAAACCTTTCTCATTCAAGAAGTTTTCCGATCCATTCTCTTCTAATTCAAAATTTCTTTTATTTTTTCAAATTATAATATGAAATCATTCGGTACATAAGTTTCTAATTTGAAATTATTGAAAACTTTATAACTCCATGGTTAATTCAAAATTTTCAAATCCTCACAATTTATTACTCCATTCCTCCAATTCAACATTGAAAGAATTTTATTTGAATGGTCATATTTTTAACTTTGGACGCTTTGAATTTGTTTCTGTTTGAACGCTAAATACGTTCGAAATAATTTTAACTTACTTAATTTGAAAAAGTCTGATTTCCAGAATTATAAATTAAAATTATTCGATTAAACGTTCCGAATCAGAAATAGTATATACATAATTTCAATTTATATCATATGAAAATAATATACTCTCTTAAAAATGTTCAATAAGGAATCCGAGATATTCTTCGTCATATTTCATTCTTCAACTCTCTGAATGAGAACTCATTCAATTTAAAATTATCTTCATTTGAAATTATTCAATTGACAATAGTTACAGTTTGAAATTTCCGAAATTTTAATCTGGAAATATTCTACCTCACCATTACAGATTTATAAGCATCCCAATCTGTTTCATTTCGAAACTTTTTCATTCAAAATTATAAAAGTTGAAATCCTTTTGAATGGATAAAGATCTATTTTCAAATTTTTCAATCTGATATCAAATTTTCAACTCTATTTAGTAGAAATTATTCCATTAGGAAGAACGTATACATACAATTTATATGATTCTAGTATTATTCTGATTACTTTTAATGGAAGTGTTTAGAGTTCAAAATGGAAAGCCCTTAAAATTAGAACAATTAAAAATTATTTAAATGTCTAGAAAAATGGGAATCATAGAGTTTTTGGTTCAAAGTCTAAAGAAAGGACAATACACATCTAGGGTCTTTTAATTTGAATTCAAATATATTGCAATTAATATTCGACAAATATGAGCACTTCTGAATTTATCTTCTTCTTTAATAATAATGTGTCCCCCAAGGGTTTACATAACTTCCGTTCCTTCCATACGAAGATTTTCAACAATTTTCTTTTCTTTTTCTCTTAGCCTATCTTACTTTCTAAAATGTACATATATACATATAGAATTCTTATCATAACGCAACATGACGACGAGCAAACGAGTGCTTGAGCATTTTTTAGCGTACGAGCGAGAGAGAAAGAGCGCAGCCTCATCTCATTCTACTTAATTCTACTTAATCTTACTGTACAATTTTATCGACCTCTTTTTTTTCTATGTGACTTCCGTTTCCTTTTTCTTTCGCTTTTCTTTCACCTAAACCGTTTCCTTTACACAATCATTCTTTCATTATATCTCATTCGCTCCTCTAGCTTCCTCCAAGTCCCTCATCTACTTCTCCCCTTGTCCTTCCTCCCCCAAAATCCTTTCCACGTTCTCTTGCCAGCTTCCTTCATCCCCTATTCCTCTCCTACATCCTTCCCATACATTTTTCCATATCTCTTTTCACCCCACCCCTTTTCCAAATGCTTTGAAAATCTTTCCTTTCTTATTATCGGATAGCATTTATTGTATATTGATTACATTATCCTTTCTCATCTTTCTAATAATTGACTTTCCTTCTCTTTCTCTTCTAATTCTTCAAAGTTTATAGGTCTATCTGTAAGTAATCCCTTCTTTCTTCTTCCCGTTTTGTTAACTCAATCCTCCTCCTCCTTCTTTCTTCTATCTCCTTCAGACATTCTTTCGCTAACTCCCCTCCCTTCCCCCCTTTCAGCTTCTCTTCAAATTTCCATGCCCTCTTCCCTGTTCTGATACTGAATTGATCCCTTTGCGTTTCCTCTCTCATCATATATCCAGGTGTCCTCCAATCCACTCCTAGAGTCCACCTCACATACCGTTCCTGTACCCTCTCCATCTTTTCCCTTTCCTTCCATCCCCATATTTCTGCTCCATATCCTAAAACTGGCCAAGCAAGGTTATAAAAATACCAAATTCTTCTTTTCCAAGATTTCCTGAATCTTCTCCTTCCTCTTCCCCATAGCTGCTTCATTACCTCTGCCGCTTATTTTACTCTTTCTCTTACGTGCGCCTTCTGATATCCATTTGCTTGCAAGGTGTATCCCAGATATTTAAACTCTTTTACTCCTTCTATCTTCACACCCTTCCATCTCCCAGTCCATATGTTTTTTCTTCTCCCTCCTTTTCTAAACCTCATTATCTTCGTCTTTTCTACATTCAATGTCAATTTCTTCTCATCGAAGTATTTCTCCAACCCTGTAATTAGACCCGCCATTCCCTCTTCATCCTCTGCCATCATTACTATATCATCTGCGTATGCCAGAGTATATATCTTTACTTTCCGCACCTTGACACCTCCCCACCCTTTCCTGCCTATTGTTTCTTCCAAGTCTGAGATCAAGATAATAAATATAAGTGGGCTTCCTCTTCTTTTTCCCTTCCCTCTCTTCCGCCCTTCTTTACTTTATTCTCTACCCCTCCTAGCAGATCCATGAAATTTTTTTTTTCCATTGTACCATCTCTATATCCTGGTTCACCCTCTTCCTCATTTTCCTATTTTTATTTACTACTTTCCAAACCTCTTCTTCTGTTCCAGCCTTCTCCGCCTCTTTCTCGAACCTCTTATTTTCCTCCTCTTTTTTCTTATCACACATCTCAGTATATTTTCTCTTTTTTCTTCTATAGTCATCTCCACTACTTTTTCCTTTCCTCCATCTCCTCAGTTCCTTTCTTACTTCCTTCTTTTCCTCTTTACATTCCTCATCCCATTCATTTCTGCCCCCCCCCCCACTAATTTCTTTCTTACATGTTTTTTTTAACACTCTTTTTATTTCTCCTATCATTATTTCCATCTCTCCATTAACATTTCCTTCTCCCATTTTCATATCCTTCATCTTCTCTTTTAATTGCTCTTTGCCTTCTATTGACCAATCTTCTCTTCCTGTTCCTATTACCTTGTCTTCCTTTTTATTCGTATCTTTGATGCTCTTATCCCCTCCTAACGTTAGAATTAATGGAAAGTGATCAGAATCTAATAAATCTCATACCTCTAGTTTCCTGACCTTCTCTGTTACCTCGTCATCTACTATCACATAGTCAATTACCGTTCCCTTTTCACCTTCCGAACGTGTATATTCACCTTCCTCATCCCTTCTATATTTCCATCAGCCCTTTTATTTCCTTAGATTTCTCCTGCATATCTCCTTTCACATACACTCCCACTATCTTTCATCTCTCTTCTCCCATCTTTATCTCTTCTAAAAGCAATCCGTCAATTTCCTCCTTCATAAATCTCCTATCCTTCCCTTCTAGATATTCTTTCCTTATTCCCATCACCATTCCTCTCATTGCTCTGTCTTTCCTGTTCCTACTCTTCGCACTTTGAATCTGCCAACTGTATCCTTTTGGTAATTTTTCCCTCACTCTTTCTCATCCTTCTTCACCTAGCCACGTTTCTATCATCACTACCACCTCCCACTGTTCCAAAATTCTCATAATTTCACTATTTTTTCTCTCCAATCCCACTACATTCCAGTAACATATTTTCCATTCACTCCACTCTCCCTTCCCTTCATCATAACTTCCCTTTTATCTTCCCTATTCCTCAAATTCACCAGCGCCATTTTGTCCCTTCTTCCATCGTCCCTTCCTATACTTTTTACTTCTCCTACCAGTACCTTTGCATTTACTCTATCTAGAACTTCTTGTTCACCTTCCTACAAATTTAGGCCCTCCAATAATATACCTTTTATTACTATGTTGTTCCTTCTTTCCTCTCTCTTAATCTTTTCCATTCTCTTTTCTATATTTCTCAACCTTTCCTTATTCCCCTTCCCCTCCTGCGTCTCCCCCCCCCCCTTCAACTTTCCGGATGGCGCTTTGTATTTTTTCTATCCTACTTTCTAACTCCTCTACTCTTTTCTTAGGCTCCTGCTTCTCTAGTTTTTCCTCTAGGCTCTGCATCCTCTCCTCCAAGTTTTCCCTCACTTTCTCCCATTTTTCCATTTCCCTCCTAAGTTCCGCCATTCCCCTTCTTATCTTTTGTCTTATTTCTTCCTCCTTTTATCCTGTCTCTTTTCCTGCATATTTATTACCTCTACCATCATTTCACATATTTCTTCTAAACTTAGGCTTTTTGATGCCCCTCCTCCCTCATCTCTGCTATCTACAGTCCTCTCACAAGCACTTCTTTTGTTCTCTGTTGGTGTCCTCATCATTTTCGGGGTTTTGAGGGTTATTGCTACTTCTTCTATTTCCTCACTGTTTCTTCACCCTCTGTTCCGCTCAATAAAACATTCGATTAATCCCGAACTTTTCGCTCTTGACTTCTCCCTTTCTAATGCCTTCCGATATTTCCTCCTCGCCTTCCTTTCCTTTCTCTTTCCTTCTGGTGTTTCAAAAAACTCACCTTCGGAGTCCCTATCTTCTTGCTGTCACTTCCCAAGTCACTCATCAATCGGATTGAACTCTTCCCGCCTTTGATCCCACCGCCTCTAGCGCCTCTAGCGCCCAAACCCCGTACCTGCACCACAGACTGTGACGTCACTCCGAACTCAATTTCGTATATCAATATCACTAATCGGTCCCAATAGTGAAAAATACTCACACTCCAACTCTCCCCTTCACACACCATTCACCCTCTTACTCACAAACCTCCTGAACTCTCTTTTCACACCCATTCATCTTAATTTCAACCAACAATTTTCCTATTATCTCATATGGGAATGAACATGGTTTATTAAAAATTTTTAGAATTGCTACAAATTTCTGGTCCGATTTCTTCATTCAAAAATTTGTTTGAATTTGAACTTCATTCGAAAAAGTCTCATTCCGAGAATCGTGATATGAAATCAGTCGACTTTGGACGCTTCGAATCGAAAATATTCCAACTTTCTCGATTAGAACTCATTCAATTTAAAATTCTCTCGATTTGAAATTTATCAACTGAGAGTAGTTGCAGTTAGAAATTTATCTGAAACTATGCAAATCTCAACATCCTTCAAAATGGAAAGTATACTATATTTTGAATTTTCCATCTTATGCAAATTTTAAAGTTTATTATTACGGAGGACTTGCCCTCGCAGCCTGCCCAGGACCCAGGACTCTAGAGCTTCTTCAATCCTGTTTTTTTTTATTTTTCAAATCAGTTCGTTTCAATTGTCGAAAGTTTAGGAACAGAGTTTCAAATTGTTCCATCCCAGTTGAAACTAAAGCTGAAAGGACTTATGAATAGTATGTATATGTTTTCAAATCCAATAATTTAAGAAATGAAACTGTTTTATTCAAACTATTTTGCATTAAAGTTATTAGAATGGTACTAGAGTTATAATCATTGTATTTTTTCGTTCTCCCGAATGGAATAATTCCGTATTAATAAACTCTCAAATTTGATATCAGATTAAGAATTTGAAAATTAGTACATTTGTCATTCGAAGCAGCACGAGACACGCGATGAGAATGTATTCGTTAAAGCCGGAGAAGCTTCAACAAAAGAGAATTCACACTCATCAGATTAAAGGAGTCGACATTTCGCTTTTGAGTTTCAAAAGCTCTATACGAAACTGTAGGGAGGTACAAAGGCCGAGCGCGTAGCTTGAGGAAAATTCATAATCGAGCGCGGAGCGCGAGGTGTGATTACCGTCGAGCGCGAAGCGCAAGATCCGAAAGTCGCTCGCCCTAGGCGCGCTCAAACTTGCGAGCGGAGCAAGCCGCGCGCGAAGCGCGCGATGAGAATGTGCCCGCGCGGCGGGCAGATATTTCTTCTTTTTTTTGCGATGAAAATTGGAATTTTTCATTTTTTGAGAAAATTCGAAAGGTTTTATCGACAATCTTGTAGGGCTCTCAAAAAGAAACATTTTCATTCTTTGACTTTCTTTCCAATCTCGGGTTATTTTGCTGAAAATCCTCATTCTCTTTTATATTTTCGAATTTTGAAAATACTGTTGCTCTGACAATTTTGATTTTATCGAGAAAAATGATAAGGATAAATTGTTTCACTTTTAAGGTGTTTTTCGACAAAACGTATAGTTTTTGTTTCATTCACGGTAACGGACTTGCAAAAATGAAAAAATACATTTTCCCAGCTAAACAATAAGAGATAAGAAGGAAAATCACATGGAGAAATTGTTCATCCTAAGAAAGCCTTCAAGTCCTATTCGAACTTTTTCTTGAACAAGACGTTTATTTTCTGTTTCTATCGTGCCAATGTTTTTTGAACAATGGCAAATTCAATGTACTATCTAAATTATGCAAGATGTGAATATTGTTGTAGGGTATTGTTGTGAGAATGTGTTCCTTGAGGCCATTAGTGCCTTAAGTAAAATTAATTTGTTTTTTTTTTTAGTTTTTATCATCATATAAAGGTTCTCCAGCCCTATTCTGTTGGATCCAAGTTTTTCCCAGGCGCTGAAGAAAGCAATTTCTTCTCCTTCTCTTTTATAACATACAACCATTTAAAGAAAGATCTGCCCCCTAAGGAGGTAAATTCTCGTTGCGCGCTTCGCTGGAAGTTCGAGCGCTCCTGCGGTGCGCACCTCTTGTATCTCGCACTTCGCATCTTTTGTATCTCGCGCTTCGCACTCGGCTTCTATCGGTTTTCGCAATCCGTGCTCGGTCCTTTTAATAGTCTACTGCGTACAGGAAAAATGCAGATATTTTAGACCCGTTTTGAACCTCTGCCTCTCAGAGTATTATAAAATGTGTTACAAGATTTGATGAATAAAAGTTTCAAATCAAATGATCAATTGAAAGTTATCAATGAAAAATCGTTATCACGATGAAAACGAATTTGAACGGAACCTGTGGAAGTTCTCGTGGTTGATAATTTTGCTCAATAACGTTTCTCCGTGTCTTACATAGTTTGGCCGTCAAATGGCAATTTTTCATTCTGTCAAGTGCGTTATCATGATTTAAACAAAAAGTATACATCTTATCAAAAAATTATCTACAGTTTGTCGGTACATCGTTTTAAAATAAACAATTTTTCTAAATGCCAATTTTTCCGTATATCGTAAAATTTTTCTGGAAAATGGAATTTTCGATTTTTGATAGAATTTTTGGAGATTTAAACAACAACTATGCATCTTTGAAAGAAAATGGTCTGAACTGAATTTGCAGATCTTTCGGAAATGAATAATTTGGCCTCTCAAAATTTCCTTGTACCTTGCATGGTTCGAGCAGCAAAAAATGCCTGTGAACGAAAGCATTCTTCCTTTCTAAGCCTTAAAAAAGTGTTTCAAAGCACAATACAACATGACCATTCTTTCGAAAGTTATCGAGTCTAGAGACTGTCTACAAACTGCAGACTACAAACAGACAGACAGAGACCTTTATGAAAATCATTTTTAGAACGAAGTTCCTTATACCAGGGTAGAAAGATATTGTGGGTAGGGGCCAATTGAATAAAACTATTTTGGTACCGTTACGCCGTGAAGTTATAAATTAGCGTTACACTCACAGCGTTATTGACTTTAAAATCTGATACTTGTTGAAATTTTACTCTAGAGAGGGATATGTGACACCTTCAGAAATTTTTACGAGCATCCTTCACGACCTGGAATTTTACGAAAACGCGACTGATCGTAATAGAAGTGAAATTGGTCCAATTTTTGCGATTCAAGTTCTGTTGTACTGATGATTATGGAGGATTTCTGAATGTACATAAGCTGGTTAAATATTGTGCAGAAATTGTCCTAAAAATGTGACATGGAAGAGATGCGTCAACGATCCTAATATACTCTCGCAGACTAGCACTGACATAATAAACTGGTTCAAATTTCAACGTATCCTGCTCACTACTTATCTATTTGAAGAGACATATGAAACCGGTTGAAATTTTTACGAGCATGGTTCATGACATATCGATTCAACGAGACTGCACCTTCTTACATTTCGAAAAATTTGCAACAAATTTTCACGTATGTATATACGCGTTCCTTACGCGTGTCACTTTGAGCCGTTTACTTCTTTTTTCCTGACTCAGAGGGTTTCAAAACGTGAAGATTTAATTAAATCCGCAAAATTCGATTTTCACGTAAAACCAATACCTTATCATTTAGAATAAGAATGTAAAAAAGTCATTTGACCCTATTTGTCGGCGAGAATCCATTTCTGGATCACTGTGCTCGAGGAGAGCTCACTGGGTTATTGTACAATGTACGTGAAAGGAATGGTTGAATTGAAGATGAAGCTGGTGGGTGTCCATCTTCCGCCACGAATCCACCGATCATTTGCGCATTGAAGCAACCGCGAGCTCTCAGCGGTTCTCCTCGAGTTCGCATGAACGCCTTGCTGCACTGTAGGGAGTCGAGTCGAGACCCGATATTATTATTTCGGGTTCGTCGCCGAACTGCCGGCGGGTTGCCGCTCCGGGGGATGTAATCATAAGATTAGCTGCCCTCTTCCAGTCACGATCCTGTGGCGAAGAGCGTGAAATCCGCCAGGAAATCCCCACTTGGAATTCTGGTTTTCCCAACCAATGTTGGTCAGAGCATCAAATATGTAATACAATCGGGTACAAGATTATCTTTGCACTCAAGTTCATTTGTAGAATTGAGTTGTTCACAGCATTCCATGCTTCTTCTACTCCTTCACAACTCCTCGCATTCTTCCACCCTGTGTTCCATCTTTTCATACCCCTTCCCACACAGTTCACACATTCTCTTCTCCTTAGGGATCCAGAGCCTATTGAAGCCCTCTATGCTTTCACATCTCAACCTTGCCATTATCTCCTGACTTACCTTCTCTCTTTGCTCACAAAAATATCGCGCTCTCTACATTGGCCTAATTCACCTATATTTCTCATTATACTTTGAACCTCTTATACTCTCCTTCCCTTCTGCCTCCTCTCTCTCCATGCCGTTCCTTTTAACCGTCTCATACGCATTTCTTCTCTTCTCGTAACATCTTCTCACTTTATCCTCATGCAGACCGTTTTTTTTTTAAACACCTTCCACCCTTACCCTATCTCTTCCCATCTCCTATTCTCTTACCATCTCAGCTACCTGTCAGGATCCCTACACTCGTTTTTCCTCTCTCCCTCCTTACGATATAACAACCTTTTAACCAATCCCCACACCTGCCTCATCGAAACATTTGCCCTATTTACTCTCTATTTTTCATGAACATTCACTTTCTCATTCCTCCTGAATTCCACCCCATCTCCTAAACACCATAACCGTGGACTTGCTGCATTCAACTCTAACCGGCTCCAATCCAGGTATCTTCTCAACGTCTTCATTATCTCTTTTGAGGCCTCCTCGCTTTTTGCCAACAACACTATGCCATCTGCATATGTGAGTGACCGAATTCATACCCCTCCCACCCTTACTCCTCGTACCACTCCTTCCTCTTGCATCCTCTTCATGTCAGCAATTAGGATGGCGAATAGCGTTGGGCTCAGCGGGCACCCCTACCTCAACCCCTTACCCATCCAGGGACCTTCCGAGATCCTGCCCTCTCCTGTCACCCTATCCTTCTTCCCTTCATACACCTCCCTAACCACCTCGATCAGACCTTCCTCTAATCCTCTCTCCTCCAACGCCTCCCACAACCTCTCCCTATCAATTGAAGGGAATGCTCCTATGAGATCTGCGGAAAACACGTGAACATTTGACCCCTTTCTTTGCTATTTCCCTGTCCACCACGTGCTGCAAAATATGAATATTGTCGATAGTGCTCCTACCCGCTCTGAATCCCGCCTGCGTCTTCATCAATATACCTTCTCTCTTGACATCATTTCGTAGCCTCCCGCCAGTACCGTCGCGTATGCTTTGTACGCCGCATCCATCAATGTGATTCCTCTATAATTTTCCTGCGTATCCCTGTCCCCTCTATTATACAGTGGCACAATCAACCTCTCCATCCACTCTCCTAGAAGTCCCTCACCTCTCCAAACCTTCTTTACTACCTCTGTCAGTCCGTCTCTTACTGCTGTTGTACCAAATATCCATGCTTCGTTGTGCACCCCGTCCAAGCCTGCTGCCTTCGATCTCCTTAACTTTATTATTTGAATCTCTATCTCCTCGTCATTCCAGTCCATCCCACATTCCTTCCTCATTCTCCTGCTTCCCTCATCTTTTTTCTGGTTTGTTTGAGCCCTAAAATCATTCTTTGAAAAGGTCTTTTCACTCCTCACTTCTTCTCTTATCACTTATTCCTTTACTACACTTTTTCACCCTGATTATTATACGCCACATGTTCCCCTCGGTCTTGACACTTTTCAACTCCTCTTTAGGATCTTCTGTCGCCTTCGCCAGTACCCTTGAATATCTCCCTCTTTATTCATAACTATCTTCACAGCCCTTGTTCACATTCCTTCTTCAAAACCCTCCC
>WSXT02116172.1:0-25253 GCA_011762715.2 Neuroterus valhalla | reverse complement strand
ATTAACTGAGTTAACTTTTTGATTAACGGATTAACGATTAACTGAGTTAACTTTTCGATTAACTGTGCCCAGCTCTGCCTGTTACAATCTTCCTCCTTCTTTGCATGATCCAATCATCATTTCTTTTATTGTCTTTTCCTCTTGGTGGATATGTACTGCTTCCTTCTATTTGTTCAAATAAGTTGCCGTTATAATTATTCCTTCTTCTCATACATATTTGGTTGATCTTTTACCTGTTCGAGAACTACTCTTGGATTAAAAGGAAATAATTTTGAAATATACTTCTCCCAGGCTTCATGCAACATGTGCTCGTTCAAACTATCATCAATGTGAACAACTACAGTATCGTAATATATATGTACAGAACCAATGTCCGTTTTCTGTGTCTTCCTTGTACATAGAATTTGAATGTGTTCAGGATATTTGTGTACTGCTTCTATTAAATCAGTACACTGTGTGTACTATGTTTCATATCCACTACTACAGTGAACCGGCAAATTTATCAATATGGATGTCTGTCAACTTACCATGTTCACCTTTAATTTTTACAATTTTCATCTCTTTATGGTTCCAAACAATGCCCTGATTTACATTACTATTCGATTTAGTTTAATTTCACCTCCTTTCAACATTACCTTGTTTATCAACCGTTTCTTCAATTTTAGTTATTTTAACGATATTCTTTTCAATATGATTATGATCTATGGAACTATTCCCATTAGATACATTATCGGTACTGATCATTTCATGAAACGATCAGTCTTATTTATTCACTATACCCCCTCAAATTTAATAATCTCTACAATCTCATTTTGGGATTCATCGTTATACACATTATTTTCATCGATGTATTCTTTTCCATGCAATAGAGTATGATCACTTGAGTGGTCCATAAATGCATCAGAAAATTTTTCTTCCGAATTTTCATGCAAAACGCCCAAAAATTTGTCCGAATCCACAAAAAAATAATCGAATTTTTTGTTTTGAAAAAAAAAAAAATATTTAGAGAAGGCGCAAGTCCCATGAAATTAACCATGTATTTCCCATGAGAAAAAAGACGTTTTTGTAAATTTTATTCATAAATCTCAATATTAAGTGGATCGACTTCGAAATTCACCATTTCTCTTCACAATTAGTCACAGAATGCAAATAAAATATTACGTTTCAAATATCACCCACATAAGGCTAATTATGATTATTTTGCTGTTTTTCTAACGCAAATTGTTTCAAATATATGAAATACTACTTTACACTGATAAAAAGATGTTTATTTGAATTGTTTAAACAATTTATTATTGTTTTTAGCAACTTTCTCTTAGAAAGGGGTTAGAAAGTCAAGGTTTATTTCTGAATTTTTTAACTTTTTCTCAACGTTTTAGTTAAAACAAAGTAATAATCAACTAGGGTTAACAAAAATGATTGTTTGAACAATTCGTTATCAATTATAACAATATTCTTCTAGAATAATGCTACAAAGTTGCGGTTTTTTCTGAAATTTCCAACTTTTTGTCCACTTTTCCCTTCAGGCAGATAATTATTTTATTTAATTAAGCAAAGATAATTCTCTAAACAAATTGTAAATGTTTATAACTATCTTCTTCTAGATTACTACAACATAGTTGATGTTTTTTCCTGGAATTTTTAACTTCTTCTCACTCTTCAATTAGATTAAAGGAATTAGATACCCCCCCCCCGTATGTCAACAATTTTTATCTATAGGCCCCTACTTAAGCACCCAACAGTTATCGCACTGTTGATACCCCCCCCCCCCCCTACGTGTTGACGTAATAGATGGACAGCCCCTTAGAGATAATCATATTTCAAATAGTATTGTATTGTTCTAAGTGAATTATTTGTGTTCTTTTCCCAATGTTCAAAAAAATTAATTATACTGAAAAAGCTGAATTCATTCAGTGAAATTTGAATTTCGAAATTTCTACTACAATTATGGATTTTGAACCCAGAAATTGAATTCATGAGAAAGTAATTCAACTTTCAACCGAAGAGTTAAATTTTCGACCTAAAATATAAATTTTTATCAAAAAATTTAATGATTGATAAAAAAAAAGAAGTTTTATTTAAAATAATAAACAATCTTATTTAACCAACAACTTAGTCAATTCAATCTAACTCAATCTAATTGAATTACATTCAAATTCCATTCAGTGCAAAGTTAAACATTTCACTAATCTGAGAGAAAATGGTTATAAACAATTTTAAATTGTTTAAATAAGCATGTTCGTTCACTCGCATTAATTATTACCTCACCAAGTGAAAAGTTGGCAAAAAGCTTGAGAGTTTAGAAAAAACCGCAACTTTTTAGCACTAATCTCAGAAAAGATAGCCATAAACAATAATATTTTACCTAAACAATCATTTTTGGTAAATTATAGGTAATAAATATTAACTCACTTCAAGTGAAAAGTGCGCAAAAAGTTAATAAGTTCAGAAAAAACCGAAAGTTTCTATCATTAGGCAAAGAAAATAGTATTAGCAATGATAAAAAATTGTTTAAACAATAATTTTTTCAACATGAATATATCATTACTTCAATTTTAACTTTGAATATTACTTTTAATAACGCTAATTGTTTATTACCTTGCTTTAACTGAAACGTTGAAAATGAGTTGAAAATTTCAGAAAAAACCTTGCCTTTCTAACCCTTTTCTGAGAGAAAGTTGCTAAACATAATAGTAAATTGTTGAGAGAATATAAATAAACATCTAATTATTTGTATAAAGTAGTTTTTCATGTATTTGAAACAATCTGCGTTTAAAAAACCGCAAAAAATCATAATTAGCTCCGAAAACTCGAAAAACCCATTTTTCACTTTTGGGGATTTTTTGGGACCCTATAAACCAGACATATGAGGGTGATATTTGAAAAGCAATGTTTTATTCGCTGTATAAGGTATATATGCTATAAATATATTATTAAACATACCTTTCTAATATTCTAATAACAATGTGACAATAGCCTCAATAGTTTCTTTGGAAGACAGTATTTCCATTCATATATTCAATAATAAAACATCCTAAAATAAAAATAAAAATAATTATGAATTCTAAGGTCTGAACTATATATATTGATTGTATGTTTTGAACACTCTTAATATCATCTATTGAAAAAGAATGATATGAGTATGTGTATAATCTCTGAGAAAAATTAATTTGATTGATAGAAATGATAATAAACCAAGAAGAAAATTAAGGATATACTTCCGAAAATGACGCTCAAGAATATTTGCTCCATACTTCACCTCGAGGTACCTTTTGTATCCCAGTTAGAAGTCTTAAAGTGATTTTATGCGCAGAACGATGTGAAATAAGTTATTAACCATTTTTAATTTTAGAAAAAGTTGCTTCTTTTCAAATCTCGTAAAACATTGATTAACCATAAAAATATGATAAGAAAGATTCTCAGATCTCATCGCAGCACACATTTTTCATCTTTAAACTTTTCTTCAAATTATTATTCCTCGAGATTTGAAAAAAAAAAATTAATTTCAAGCGAAAATTGTAAATAACTTATTATACATCAATCTGCGCCGAAAACACTTCCCAGAGTTTTGACTGCCATGCAAAACGACCCCTGGATCAAGTCAAAATTCTTGAGTGACGTTTTCGGAAGCATAACAAAAATTCGTAAACGTGCGATATTGGTGTCCAAAAAAAGTTTCGAAGAATAAACTTCTATCATCAAGAAATTTTAGTACAACCACTAAGATGCGATTTTCTTCCGGGCGTTGGAAAAAGGCTTTGAGGTGATTCGTAGGAGAGGAAACCCAAAACTATTAATTTTAGGGAAAAAGTAATAAACGGCAGAATACGTATTTTGATAAGATCTACACAAATCACATCATATTAGCGAAATTGCAAACATATGATTGAAGTTTCAAATCAGAAGGGTCAAATAATACTGACGTGTCAGTTATAATTTCGATAAAAAATCGGGATCAATTTGATGACTTGAGCTCTACAGATCTGCTACAGAACACTTTGATCCAACTTTAAAATCAAAGTAATACCCTAGGATTATATCTACAATTTCCATCAACCAAATTTTTTTACAAATTCCAAAAAATGTACAAAATTTTAAAGACCCAATTTATGTTGATCTATGCTATAAATAATTCAGAACACATAGCGTGGAAAGTATTTGCACATTACGCTCTTGAATGTTGATTGCTTTTAAATGTTTATATGTAACTCCCTTATTTAGTTTTATAGTACCAAGGCTTAAATTTTTTCAAACTGATAAATATTGTACGGAACGTTTTATTCATACGTTTTAGTGCATTCAGGCGTTCCATACGTACATCCAAAAAATATAACTTACGGAGTGGCCGAACAGCCCTCGTGAAAGATCACTTCCTTAATATGCAATCCACGAAGTAATAATTCAACAGCACGACCCACTTTAATAGAATACAGTCAAGCGATTATTAAGGGCTTAATGATTCTTGAAGGTCTACATACCTTTGCCGGCACGCAAAGTTGTACAACACAGTCGAGTTATCACTGATTACCGGCATACGAAATTCCGATTTCTATATTACCAACAGAAGCAAAATAGTCGACACAAACTGATCGATATGTTGCTTGCGCATAAGCTGTCATCCTAAAGAGGTCAAGCGATCACGCTGCCTTCTTGTTAAAAGAGGATTCCTAGTTGTAATTTTGTTCATCAGATTTTCTACTGTCGATAAGGAGAATTCCATACTCTGATCAATCTCACCGTTAGTGAACTGTAATAAACTAAATATTCCAATGTATGATAGGGTAAGTATTATGCCGATTCCTACTTTACCAAAGTAGAACTGTTTTCAAGGAATAAGATATCGATTCTAACCTTCAAGAAATTCAAACGTTTAGGAACAAAAAACCAGCCCCGTGGTAAACTGAAATAAAAGTGTACCTGGTGCTGACCAAGCCCGAGTGGCGGCACTACCCATGTTCGTGGGCTACTACTCCTAGGGAAGCATCAGAACATTAATCAATTTTGATCAAATGGTTAATTTGCGATAATTTAAAGGAATGAGATTTATGTTTTTGGCATTCCTGAGCAATCGCGCGGAAGACAAAGCCCGCAAAATTGTGTTTTTTTTTCAAGCGCCAAGCGATGGAAAATTGTTAAAACTATCTGTGACAAAGAGAAAAAAATGGGAAGATTATAAAGTAAAATGATTTGCATTTCAGTGGATACATTTGAGTGTTTTGTTCAAATTTTACCTTTGAATTCTACTTTTTTTTATTTATAGGAATTTTGTGATTGAATTGAAGTGGACTCTAAATGAATTCTAATGAATCGAGAGAAATTGGATTAATTTCCCCACCCAAATTGAGAGTGTTCAGGGATTCAAGAGAATTTCCAAGGATTAGGACAAGTTCAAAATAATTTAGAATAAATTAGTAAGAACTCAAAGAGAATTACAAATTAATTCAAACAATGGCAAATAATTTCATTTAATCTTTTCAGATCTTCGGCTCCTGGAAAATCCCTCAATTCTTGTGAATGAAGTCTCCGCAATTTATAAAAATGTCATGAAATTTCGTGAATATATTTCCCTCAAATACAGATATCAAACCTTACACGTCCTAAACAATTGATATGTATCTTATAAAACTCTAGGAAATTCTCCACAACTCCCTTAAGTTGGCATTAGGATCCATAGAAATCCCTTGAAATTTCCCAGATCTTCCACAAATGCCTTGAAATCTTCTACAATCGCAAAAAATTCGAAATTTTCTATGGTACCTATAAATTATTGGAATCAATTAAAAATTCTTTGAAATATTTTTCCCTTCCCTGGAATATTTCAAATATTTTGAAATTCTTTGAACTTACTTGAAACTTTCATCCCAGAATATTTCATATCCATTCAAAAACTTCGAAGTCTCCTGCAATTTTGTAATCCTTATAGAAATTTTTTCGAATTTCCGAGCTTACCCTCAAATATTTGAAAACCTTTCTTTTCTTTTGAATTTCATTTGGAACTTTCTAAACCACCTTGACAGTTTATTGGAAGTTTTTGGAATCCCCCAGAATCTTTCAAATTATTTGTAATACTTTTAAATGATTTGAATCTGTTAACAATTCTTGGCATGTTAAAAAATAATCATAGGATTCTGTGAAAGATCTGATCTTTCTCGAAATCTGGTAAATCAACCTTTGTGAAATCTCCGTGAGATGTTTGAAACCTTTTAAATCTTTCTAGAATCTTCACGAAATCTTCATAAAAACAAGGTATTGAAATTCTTTTAAAACAAAAATTTCAAATAAATTCCAATTCAAGATTGAATAAGAAACTAAAAACGGAAATTTCATACTTATTCATATATATTACAGTATTTTTATTATTTTAACGACACTGTTGCACTTTTACACAATAAATAATTTTTAACGAAACATCTGGATTTATAAACTATACAGATGGGATTTCGTGCAAAAAAAATAATTGTCTACCAAAAAGCGAATTTGAAACTGAGAAAAATTGGTTTTGAACAAAAATGGAAGAACTAAATTTTCGTTTACAAAATTTCTTCTCAAAAAGAAAGTTAACGAATTATCAACTTGTTGATTTCATCGACATCGAATCTTCAATCAAAAATATAAACTTTCAATCCAAAAGGTAATTTTTGACCAAATAATTAAATTTTCCACCGAATTGTTCATACTTTAGACCCAGACGAATTTCGTACCGAAAAATTTGAATATCGAACCAATAGTATATTTTTTTCAATTTTAAAATTGTATTTTCTGTTCGGAAATTCAGTATTTGCATAAATAATTTGAGTTTTGAATAAAAAGCTCAATTTGCTTCCATAAAAGTTGAATTAGCCAAATAGTTAAATCCACGAAATACATTTTTTTTACAAATGTCACCCACATTTTATAATTTCAAATTTTCAACTAGAAAAATTAATTTTGCACAAAGTGGTTGAACTTTCGAGCAATAAGTTGAAGTTTCGACCTTAAATTTAGCCTTTCTTAACAAAATAATTAAATTTTCAACAAAATAAGGGAATATTGAAACCAAAATTGTCCATATAATCGATTTCAATCAAAAATTGGATAAGTGACTAAAAATGGCAATTTCATACTTATTCCATTGCCTTCAATCACTTTTATTTAAATAAAATTAGCTTTTTGTTTTTGAGAAAAGGATACACAATAATGTAATATTAATATCTAAAATGAATTGAATGAATATTTTCAGCCGTACCTATTAGTTCAACATATTCCGAAAACCATAAGGATCCTCTTCTTGCATACAGAATAGCGAGAAAATGTTTTATATTACGAAAAAGAAACGATTTTTTAAATTTTGCCATGCATTATTTGAAACCTAGCCCACGTAGATTGGTGACCCCGCTCCTTGGCCTTGGTCAACTCTCGTGACACTTTTGTTCGACGGGCTTCTGAAGCTCAGTGAAAGAAACGTCCAAATTATAGGAAAAAATTTGTTTAAAAAAAATAAATATTCTTCCTATTGATCTCTGAAACTCCCTACTCGATATCTCATGAGTCTAGTGAAAACTTATCGGTGAGGTAGAAATCGTATACCTGGTATTACATTTCTGTGAAATACATCTGCGATCCATGAGCAAAAAACTTGACCTCAGAATCTTTCGTCGGTAATTTGAAAAGCGCAATAGAATACAATATCCTTGAGGTCCATAAAAAATCAATTTTACTCATGGATATCAATTCCCGATACATTTTGTCTGATCCCTTCTTCGAAACCTACTTTTCATGCAGGATAAGTAGGTTCAGGACGTGTTTGAAAAGTGCTACAATACATTCTTCAGGCAAAAATTTGAAGCATAAAAAGTGCAACTTCAAATATGGATGATGTTGCAGAAAGGTATTTTATGAGTTTTATAAATATTTTGAACAGAATGCGAGTTAAACATTGCCAAACTATGCGATCCATGTCTTGTTTATTAAGTTATTCTGGGCCAACTCCAACGTGAAATCGTCCTCATCAGTTAACCATATGGTACTGCCAATATGATAAGAGAATTCTCATTGTTCATTGGGGAATGTTAGTGATTTGTGACACATGCGTCGGTACCCGCTTTAGAACCAATTGAAGATAAACTTCAAATGGAAATCATCAATTACATTTTTTTGCAGCTCGCGAGAATTCAAAGACGAAAATTGGAATAATCTGTCTGGCACCTTTTGAAACGACAGTGGATCAGTTTTCGGTATGCGCAAACTTATGTTACAGAAGAAGTCAATTTTTGTGTGTTGTAGAATATAAAATGAAAAATTCGATGATCAAAACACTGCGGGGTAATGACATCAATATTTAGCCGTACCTAAGGTTCAGAACAAAATTTAACGCTGAATATAAAAACACTTTTTACTGAAGCAAATCAGTGGCACACTTGACAATAGTGTAGATTTGGAGGTTAGGTCATCTTCATTTTCAATGATTTTCCAAGTTCCTGATAGAGCATGAATATGCTGTAGATTCAAAAATTCGTTTCATCTAAATTCAAACTTTTTCTATTTAAATATACTACTGGACTGAATTGAACAAATAATTCGTTTACTCTTATTATTTTGCGCAGAATTTGAGCTTCGTTGTTAGCTTCAGGGCCAGCTATTATTGAATTTTGAGGAATCGCACGATTTGATGTTTGATATTCATTAAGGCAAAAATCGTTTGCACAAATTGCTGGGTACCATTTTTTCAGGTCTCCGTATTTCACAACAGAGTTCTGGATCACATATACAAAGTCAATCTTTCTAAAAAATCCATATTCTGATTTTTCTACTTACATCATTAATGATAAGGCTAGGTAGGATTTTTTCATATTGGAGGGGAAGGGGGCACCTAATATAATACTTTCCTCATGATTTGGCCGTGAAAAGTTCCTCCAATTTGAAGAACCTTGAGATGCCTTGGGATTAGGTGTATTGGGAGTATGACAAATATGATAAATACATGTATTATTCATTTATAGTTGCAATGATATTATTATTTTTTTTTTAAAGCAGCTGCGTTATGTCAAGTTTGCTCCACCGAAGAACGATGAACACAGAAAAAATATTTCTGGTGAGTCCAGAGGAACTTGAAAGGGTGGCCGATTCCACCAAAATTTGTTGAACGCAGATAGGGCTTCTTTTGATGCTCCTAGGAACTTCAACAACAATTTTCAAATACAGAAAATAATGGAAAATTTTGAAAATGCTTCTATTAAAATACATTGGCGAGGAACTGAATATTGCGATATGAAGAGCGAACTTGCAATAATAACAGTAATAATAAAATAATAACGCGAGGCGTGAATATCGATTTGTGTTTCTTATATAAACGTAGAGTCCAATATTCAATGATATTATTGTTAGCCCCTTCATAGAGCGAATTGTTTGATTTCTTTCTCGTGTATTTTGATAGATGTTCGGGGTTTTCATACATGTTGTATCAAGAATACGTATTTCTGCAAAGATTCAAGTCGATTGGGATCGCCTGAAACTTGAGATACCAGATTTTACACTGACATACCCAAGCATCAATAATGAACAAGGAAAAAATATGTTCAGTAGCCTCCACAAAAAGTTTTGTAAACTTCGGACATGAAGACTGTACATTTCCAATATTCATTCCAGAAATCTCTATATTCTAAACTTCGAAAATTACCGTCATTATTGTAACAAGTACCAATGTATTCCTATAAAAAGGATGATAAATTATCCGTACAATCAAGTCTGATATTTCTCCCTCACTGAACATGAGATTTGAGAAAAACAGGGCTTAGAAGGCCTAAGGCCTTCTAGGCCTTTATGCGATAATAAATAGCTTCTGGAGTAAAAATATTTCGATTTGGTTTGGCTTAGTTCAACCTACATTTTACTAGAGCAAGGTGATGCCTTTCTGGCGGTCAGGGCTGAGGCATAAAAGTCGAAGATGCAAGTTCATGGTCGACTGATCTTAAAAAAGTAGTATTACTCGAATCTTCTGAAATAATCAGGATTTTTCTCCAGAAAAATTGCAATAAAATATATGTTAGGCCTCTAAGATAATAGGGAGTAGGATTTCAGTGTACCAGGGTCGAAATAATAAAAATTCTCGTCTGTACATTGCATGGCTCATAAAACTCTAAACTCTTTACACTGTGGTATATGACTTCAAATCAAGACCATAGCTTCAAATAAAGCCATTTACTTGTTATCGTTTCATTATCTATACTTTTGTCAATACGTAAATTCTGAAATAGAAAATTAATATATTTGTTATTTCCTAATGTATAAAATGTATAATTGATATATATTTCTACTAATAATTAACTAGGGTATTTAGTTGGTTGTGGGGGCTAAGGCATGAGCTTCGGTCCCACGCCGGCTGGTTGTGGGTTCGATTCCCGCCTCGCACCCTGTCGTGGTGCTGGTACCTCTTGAGAAAAAGGTTACTGTAAGTTCTTGGGGCTGGGGTTCTTGGTTCTTGTAGGTCCCCCTCACTTACTACTAAGATAGTGGTAGGGTGTGTAAAGGAATAGTGGAGAGGTACGAGGAAAATGTAAACCCTCAGGGGACACATTGAATCAACCAATCTACTAATGATTAACTATTTCGAGTAATTGGACGCAAAATACTCCAGATATCACAGAAGAGTTGATGAGGACTGTAAAAATACTGTAAGAATCCTTCAGAGGTTAAAAATCAGGACCCAACAGAACTCAGTGGAGATATGAAGTAGTAAGTATTTGAGAAAGGGGATCTTTTCAGTGCTATGGAGAACCAAAAGAGGATATGTATTTTGAATCCGAAAGAGAACGTACTAAACGTGTATTATACTGTTAAAAATATAACAAGTACAGAGACTGAATGATAATTTAAGATTTACTATACTACACCTCTGAACACACTTACACACACACACACACACACACACACACACACACACACACAGAATGAAACATTAGTTTAACAACCACCGCAGGGTCCACAGTTAAACTGCGGTAAAATTCACCTATGGCCACGTCTCACAGCCGTGAGATGAGTGACCACATGCAGTACAAAATCACAATGAAGGGCCAGTGAAACCCTCGTGTGTCTTAAGGACACAGAGGGACACAAGTATGATTGCTCTTTGCATCCATCCAGCAAGTGCCACGGCATACTTTTGTCACTTGAAGCCATAGGGCTTCAAAGTTACTAACCCAGGGTTCTCAAGTTCATAAATTTCCTACTAAATCTGGTAGTTTTCCAATGGCTGGCAGTAGGAAATTTCCATGTTCGTAGTTAGTAGTGACTCCTAGTAGTTTTCAAAAAACCGACAGTATGAAATAGTTATGTCCGTAGGATGAAACGTTTTTAGTACATTTTATCACAGAGCAGATCCGAAAAAATGTTATTTTTCATAACACGTGCAACGAAAATTCGACTTTCGCCGCCTCTTGAGCGATGCGAATATGGCGGATTACTGACGAGATTTCTATTCGCCACTAGTGGCGAATAGAAATCAGCTGGAGCGGCGAAAGTAAGTCAGCTGGAGCGGCGAAAGTGAATCAGCTGTCACATGTTGTTAACCATAACCTTAAAACTCTCAATTTTTCTCATTTCGCTATCACTCAAGAGTCGTCGAAAGTCGAGTTTTCGATGCACTTGTTATGACAAATATGTACACGGTGAGTGGCGAATGGCGGAGATCACTGCCTCTTGTGGTGCTTCCTGCGCTTGGCTCGGGACAGCAACTCCACACTCGTTAGTAATCCGCGCCATTCGCCACTCGTCATGTAATATACTATTATCGTTCAAGCGAGCACCTTTCTGGTCTTTTTTTACTCTGATAAGAGAAAGAAAGAACTTGAGAGCATCGATCATATCGATACACTTTCGAAAGTATCTCGAAACGATGCATTTACTGCGTTTCATTCCACATGACTTGAAGATAAATTCAGATAATCAGATATTAGGTTTAGTTTCGTTTGTTTACCTTTGGTTACCAGAGTGAGACGTTAGAGTCGTTGAGTTATTCGTGTATAAATTCAAATACCGTTTTATTTGTATTCGTTTTTCAAGTTGAAGAAAATGGGGAAAAAGAAAATTCCTTATAGGCAGAAGTTTCGCAAGAGTGAAAGAAGGATCCAGTTTTGAAAGATTGGATTCAAAGCGTACCACCGGATGTGATAAAACAGGGAAAAATAGCCAAAAGTTTCTCGCCAGCTAAGCAACAGAAAATTAATTTCGTTCCATAAATAAAATCAGTAAGCAAAACGGTGGCAGCTGAAGCGGGCATGGCTCTATTCGTAGTAAATATGTACGTATAAAAAATTTCGTTAGACTACGAAAGCGCTAAAAAATATATAATATATATTTGAATATGTACATTTATTCCAAATGGTAACAGAAATATATATCTTATGAAAGCAGCTCGGAGTATCTTTAGTTTGTTAATTTTACTTTTTATGCAGAAGAATGATAGGTAACTCTAGTTCACAACACAGAAACACATAATATGAATAATAATTTCTTATTCTGCCCGATTTTTCCATTTAAATACTCTTCCCGCAGAATGTAAAAGGTCTAGTAGGATTCTAAAAGAATTTCTGTCTTCGCCTGTTAGGAATGTCTTGCGCAGACTTGGCAACACTGTACTAACCAGTGAAGGCGTCGAACCTCGAAGATCACTGATAATAAGAACAATTATTTTAACCGAATATTCATGATGATATCGCTCACGGTGATTTCTGAGATCTTTTTATCTCTCCTTTTTCTCGAGTTCCTTGCGTTCGATGTTGAAGTCAGCGGGGTCGAGAATCCGATCACGAACATTGATCGGTCACGGAAGGAGCACGATGTCGGGTCTAGTGTGTTGGATAGGGCCTATTCTCAAGAAATCGTAGTTCCAGTAGATTCGGCACTCTTCATTTCCAACGATAGACTCCATCCTCCTTGGAGCATTCAGCAGGGCAGGGTCGTGTCAACGCAATAAGAGCATCGTAGCAACTAAGCAGATCATTATAAAGTTGATCCCTCCATGAAGAACGTCGATTGTCACGCAGGTTCGTCATCATGTTTAAGGGGTGGATCCGGAAAATATTTGGGGGGGGGGTCAAAATGAGTGAGAAAAGTACACCTTTTTTACATCTTAACTGCGCTAACCTGAAATGTAGAGTGTCAAAAATTTCGGGGGCTTCTATCACCCGCCCTGAAAAATTCTCATTTTGTGCGTAGTCCCGTTTCCTCGTCTCACGACCGTGAGGTAAGTGACCACATGATCCACGATGATTTCAAAATGAAGGGCTAGTGATACCCTTGCATGTGTACAAGACACGGAGCGACCCAAGAATGACACCTTTCTGCATCCATTTCGCAAGTCACTCGGCATTTTCCTGGCACGTATGTATGGAACAGAGGTGATGAATAGATGATGGAGTTGCACCTCCGAGAGCGCCGATAGCACGGACAAGGACAACCATTAACCAAATATTCTAAGTAAAGTGGATTGAGCTTCCTTATAAGGTCTCAATACTTTTCCTTCTTCTCTTCATCCTTGACTGTAATGTTGCTGTTGGTCGGAGCCAACATTTCAGGCGTGTACATAATTCGTTTCTGTTTCTCAAGTTCTGAGATGTCATGTCTCATTATTTATGCAGGGATACCACGTTCCCACGCAAGTAGGATACTCAGATTGTATGTGCTCCTATATGTTTAGAACTTTTATGAAACACTCTGCTCCTATTGCTGGGAACATCTTGACGTAAACTGCGACTACAGTTTGCCAAGGTGAAAATGACGTTGTTTCGATACGCGGAATTAAAACTACTTATTCCTGAATAATGGACAGATTTTCTCAGGGGAAAAAACGTTAGCTCATGCAACAAGTACACTATTCATTCACATTGCTGTGAAGGTTTTCGTGCATCTTCTTGTCGTCGAGCTTTTACTGGAAGGTTCTTGACCTCTGATTTCTTTACCTGTTCTTTCAGAAGTGAGAAATCTAGATGGAGTAGTGCAAGGTTCTTATATATGTTGTTAAGATTTCGGCCAAGGAAATCTGCTTCTTTTCCATAATAATATTTTCATCATTGTAGCTCACAAGCTCATGTAACTAGTAGGACGATATGACAATTTTTTGTTTCCTCACGTAATTATTGAACGCTCCATTATCCTTCCTCATCGAAGATGCGAATCTGAACAGAAGTTGAGCATAATATGTTCCAAACAAAGTACCTAATATTGTCTGATAAGAAGTCATTTTAGTAGCTCATCCAAATCACACACAATGTACATATTGTTACTTTTTTCAAAGCTAAGAGGCAGGCTTATGAAATGATTCATAATTACAAGGACAATGAGTTAGCAACTAGTGCATGTACTGGAACATCTTGTGGAATTTTTATTTCAGTTATACTACGTTCACATGAATCTCCAAACACTGGTGTACTCCATTTGAATATAATGAGGGCCGTTATTAGTATTGCGTTCTTCATCTTCGTGGTGCTGTTTGAATCTGCTGGTAAACATAATAATATAGATCACATCTTGAATATTTTGAATATATATTGATACCCGCGCCAGTGCGACGGACACCCCTGTGAGCACAAACAGCAGTAGATATTTTTGGAACGTCTGAAGAACGTCTAAGGTCAGATCAAATAACGTTCCGAAAACGCGCCATGCTCCAAATGCTTCGTTATAACATGTTTGAAACATTATATGTTTCTGTTACATTATTTGGCCTGACTTAGAACAAAATTTTCTTAAAACGCCTTCTAAAGTGTGCGATCGAGAATGGTTTTTTGGAAGTTTTTTTCACTTCCTTGAATTTTGTGCCCACTGAGACATTATTGAATAAGAGGAGATACTTACAAAGAATATATTCCTCACATCAAAATTTGAATATAATGATTTTTCTTCTTGTTGTGAGTCATGCCACTGTATTATGTCAGGAGTATTTTCATACCCTCCAAGCTCAGATAGACTCTGAACACTCTGTACCAACATTCCTCTAGATACCTCATACCTTTCCATTAATGCTTCCTCATTCATTCTCATCCATCCATGCATATTGCCTTCCTCGCTTCAACTCGCACGCATTTCCCTACATTTTGACAGCCTCACATTGCAAAACTCCTCCATCACGGTTCCTACCCATTTCTTATCTGCTATGACTTATTTGCTATTCCTTATCTTTACTCTTTACATTATTTACATTGATCTTACATTTACTTCCTTTCCTCCTTGCATATCTATCGCGATTCGTCGACATCTTTCCTTCTCTTCCTCTCTATCTTAGCCAGCACCCCCTCACCCATCCAATCGTCTTTTTCTCTCCCCTTCCATGCAGTATTCTCTCCATTGTTATTCCACTCCTTTCCATCTCCTCGCATTCTTACACCCAGTGCTCTATCTTTGCGTAGCCTTTCCCACATACTTCACACATTCTCTTCACCTCAGGAAGCCAGAACCTATTATGCTTCTACATCTCAACCTTCCTATTACCTTCTGGCTTCCTTTCTCTCCCTTCTCACACAAATATCGCGCTCTGTCTATTCGCATAATATACCAATATTGGGCATAACACCTTGACCTTCTTATCTTCTCCTCTCCTTCCGGCTTTTCTCTCTCCATGCTGTTCCTCTTATCGATCTAATACACCTTTCTTACTTTCTCGTGACTTCATCTCACTCCATCCTGATGCAGCCCATTTTTCGGAAAATACCTTTCTCTCTCACCCTCCATCTTTCCATCGCCTCTCTTGTTCTCCCTCTCCCACCAACACTCTCTCACTAGCCTACTTTTCCTCTCTTTCAAGAATTTTACCTGATACTTACACGCTGGACTGCTCATCAGGATCCCTTAACTCGTTCTCACCGTCTCCCTCCTCACGATATAACCAAGTGTGCTTCTGTCCAACCTATTTGTCCCTTTGCCCATCTGTCGTCCATTTGATGTACCTCTTTTGTGCCCTATATATCTCCCCATTTTCCTCTAACCCCCACACCTCTATTCCATACAGCAGCACACTCATCACAAGCGTGTCGAATAGCTTCATCCTCCTTCAAAGTCATCTGCAAATAACCTCTTTCCCCATCCCCATGCCTCCCTCATCACAACATATGCCCTCCTTTTTCTCTCTTTTATATGACCATTCACTTCCTCATTCCTTCTGAATTGGAAACCCAGGTACAAAAATTCTTTCTCCTCCTGCACAGCCGACCTCTTCCGCTTGCAACCTTATTTCTTCCACCCCGTCTCCTGAACACCATAATCTTGGACTTTCCTGCATATAACTCTAACCAACCCCTATTGAGGTATCTTCTCAACCTCTTCATCATCTCCATTAAGGGGGTCGTTTACGATCGTGCCCAAATTTGGAGCCTATTTTTGACGAGGGATCGCGGTAAAGGTACACATGATATTCGCATAAGGGTTTTTTTTTTTTTTTAATAAATGATCGAACTTTGAAAAAGAATGGAAATCCATGTTCTAATTGTTCCCTTGGCCTCTACGCGTCCTTCAAGTGACCTTTTTGGAGCGGCATCGTGGACTTTGTGGCAAGAGTTCTCAGCCCCAAAAAATTGAAGCATCAAAACCATGTGATGTACTTGATTTTTATTACAACGACCACGAGTAGGCACAAGCTTTTCGAAATATTTTGAAATTTAACAAAATGGCAGCGATTTTAACAAAAATTGCGTTTTTCGACCCTGTTTCTTGAGCTAAAAAATGCTTTAAAAATTGAGAAATTTTTTTTTTCAAAAAAGCTCGTACTTGCTTGTGGCGAGACGTTTTCTGAACAAGAAGCATTTTACAGATTTCTAATATCCTTAATATTTTCTTCAAACACTTGAAACAAGTTTAAAAAAATGCCTTCTCTTGAAGCTGAATTCACATACACACACACAACACTCATATACACCACACAAACAACGTCTAGATTCGAAATAAGCAAAAAAAATCGAAGTCAACAAATTCTAACCCCTCCCACCCTCACTTTCTCTACCACTTCTTCATCTAGCTCCCTCTCCATGCCAGCGATTAAGATTTCGAAAAGCGTTGGCCTAAGCGGGCACCCCTGCCTCGACCCCCTATCCATTCAGAAACCCTCCGAGATCCTGCCCCCCCCCCTCTTACTCTATCCTTCGTCTCTTCATTAACCTCCCTTGTCATCTCGATCAGATCTTTCTCTACTCCCCTCTCCTCCATTGCCTCCCACAACCTTCCCCTATCCACTGAAGGGAACGCTCCTTTGAGACCTACGAAAGACGCGTAAAATTTCGACCCCTTTTTTGCTATTTCCCTGTCCAGCACGTGCTGCAAACCTAAAATATTTTCCTGCTTTTCCTTGTCCCCTTTCTTATCTAGTGGCACTATCAACCCTTCACAATTCTCCTAGAAAACCCTCACCTCTCCAAACCTTCTATACTACCTCTTTCAATCTGTATCTGACTGTTGTTGTACTGTTGTACTGTTGTGCTGTTGTATCCATGCTTCGTTCTGCACCCCGTCCACGTCCGCTGCCTTCGATTTCTGCACTTTCTCATTTGAATCTCTATCTCCTCGTCATTGAACTCCATCCGCCGGCACCCCTCGTTCTTCTACTTCCCTTATTACTTTCTCGTTGTTCTGATCCCTAAAATGACGCTTTGAAAAACTCTCTTCACTCCTCGCTTCTTATCTTATTACTTATTACCGTCCTACACCTTGCTCACATAAGTGCACTCTCCGTATTTAGACCCTGTTATCATACCATTCGCGACCGCCCACCCTCTATCCAAAATCCAGCCTCCATATATATCCCCCTCCTTATTTATAGCCATGTCCTTTGAACTCCTTTCAAAACCCCAGGACAACCATTCCCTCCTCTCTCATGCCTATAACTTCACTCATCCTTCCTTCAATCCTCTCTGTCTCATCACTATTGTACACCGTCACAAACTTGCACGTCTCTTTTCTTATCTTTACAGCCCTCATGCGCACCCCATGCCCCTCACCACAACAGTGAATTTCTTCTTCAAACCCGTCCCTTATCCCCGATTTCATCCCCTCCACTAGCTCTACCTTTCTTCTTCAACGTGACCACTTCTTGGAGCCTTCACCAACACCCCCTTGGTAGCCTTGGTTCTATCCTGCCCCACTCCTTGCACTCTGCCCACGTTCCTACCAGTCCAACAAGGTTAAATCACTGCACAAACCTCCAAAAGACCTCATCTTTCTTTTTTATCCCTGCCTTATTCCAAAAGAACACCCCCTGCTGTTTCCATATCCCCCTATTTCCTACGAGATAAGTCTCTCTGCACTTCTCTTGACTCCTTTTTTGCCTGATCCCAAACCAATATTTTCTCCCCTGCTTTTATTCTCTGATATCCTACCTCTGTCGCTCTCCCTCTACTCATATCCCTTCTAGCTCTGTCATTCAACAGTCTTTAAATTTCTCTTTGCACGTCAGATCGCGATCGATGTATACCTTGTCATCCTTAATCCTGCTTTTACTTCAGATCACCGCCAACTTTCCTTGACATTTCTTCAACTCCACCACCGCTACTTCATTCCTCTTTTTCCCCCCTATCCTCACTATAGGCACCTTGCTCTGAAAATCCCCTATTCATTGTAGCAGCGCTTCCACTCCCTTCCGTTCTCCTCCCCTTCTCAACTTTAACACTCTCATCATGGTATTATTCCATCTACCCTGTCCCTCTATCCCTTATAGAGTATATTTGTTATACCCTCTATCTCTTCTTTCCACCCTTAACTCCATTGCCCTCATTCTTCTTCTCCTTACCACTTTCTCCTTCTTATTACCGCGCCCTCCCACTTCTCCTACAATTATGCTCTTTGCCTTATCCCAAATACACTCCTGCTATCCTCACACCCTGCAATCTTCTCTCATATCTAACCTCCCCTCTACCTCCACGAACCTTCTGTCTGTCCTTTCCACCCATGCCCTCGTATGAAAGAGAATACCTCTTCCATCTGTTTCATCTTATCTTTTTCCGTCTCTACCAGCACGGCCATTGTCTTTAAACTTTTTACTTTCTCCCTGAGATCTTTCACCTATCTTTCCCATATCTCTTCCCTAATCCTTACGGTTAGACTGATTCTTTCCCGTCTGCTTCGTTCCCAGCGCTCTTTTTCTGACCCTAAGCCTGAGACTGTGCCTTCTCTTCTACTGGTAACGAAGACTACTACTAGTGCGGTAACTGCCACTGCATCCAACAGATGTCTCTGTACTCCGATCCCGCTTTATGTCAATATCCCTTCATTTTTACCTTCGCCTCATTCCCTCCATACTTCACCCTAGCAAGCCCTTGCATACACCACGCTTTCTTCCTAACACTTGTATGAACTTCCTTGCTCTCCTCAATAACTGAATCCCTCACATAAAAATTTATCTTCCGTCTCGTCGACCTAACCTCATTTTTACTTTTTCACCTAATTTGATCCCCGCTGCACATAAAAAACTACATTTTCTACCCTTAACTCACCTTCCGTCCCCCTACTCACCACCTGAGCTTTCAGCCTCATCCTTCATTCACACTTTTAGTACAAATTCCGTAAAACTTTATCACCACTTGTCAACTAGCACACTCCACTAACCACAATTTCTTTTTAGTTGGATTAATTTGGAATACAAAATCTACAATAATTAAGAGCCTCGCTACACCTTAGAAATAACTTTAGAGTAGGAGGAGGCACGCGTAGCTCGCAGGTGGATTGTTCCAATTTATATATTTCAGGTATCTAAATGTACTAACTTTATTTTATTTTAACAGAATCATCATCACCACCTAGACCACCGCCTGATCCAGAGCCTGATGTAACGTCAATAGAAATATTAACTGATATGCTCGACAGTTTGAGGCGAGCTTCTTTTACTTCCACTTATGGTATCAAATTTTGTAGAATCTTTTTTAATGGACCATTGGTAGATGTGAGTAATATGAATATAAGGCGAAAGAAAGTTGTATTCAACGGATTTATCATTGGACTCAAAATAAGAAACAAACTTGTTCCAATATTTGATATTTTTCGTGAAAGGATTGTAGTGCGAGTACATCAATCGAGGAACATCTTATTGCCTGAAGATAATGCTGCGCTTATTCCATATTATTGCAGTCTTCGAATCTCACCTAACCCTCAAACCCTCAATCCTCGTCATTCTGATGTTCAAGACGAACTATGCGAACAATTGAGTGCCACTGACTTGAGACAAGATGATTCACAATCAAATTAGAAAGTCAATGTACATTATCTGCAATTAAATCAATAAAAAATCCAATTTTGATTTATGAAGGAGTTGGTTCACTTTTTCTAAGATACCTCTGACAGGCATGCGTGATTTGATTCTCTTCTTCTAAAAGATTGAAAAAATATCTTTAGAAGATTGAAATCTTACACGGGCTGAAATTAGGAAATACATTGAACTCAAATGCCTAATTAGCTGATAGCGAAGGTAGCAGTACGCTAATGAGCCAAACCTATCGCACAAAAGGCGCCATTACGTCAGTATTTCTGAAAAAAAAAGTTTTGATTCGGCGATGGGTCATTTAGTCAAATAGGTTCAAATTTAAAATACAGAAAATATGGCAATCACTTGTTTAACGTTCAAGTAATAATATGGCTTGACTTATTTCCACTCCTGTTCCAATGAAGTTGAGAAAAACATATTTTTCGAAGTACAAATTTTATTGAATGAAAATATTGGTATTCTTGCTTGTTGACTGCAGGTTAAGCTTTGATTTTAGACATGGTTTTTTATACATTTGGAGGAATATTCGTCCAACAGTAAAACTTGAGAAAAGTCAGAATGATATTCAAGAAAAGAAGTGAATATGTGAGAAATGGACTAACAAGACTTACAGAAAAAGAAAAACATAAATTTGATTGTTATTTCATTCATCGATTGCAAAAAAATAGCTATCCCTTCACTCTATGCATACATGCACGCCAGTAAAAGAAATATTAAAGCAGGAAATATAAAGTCGATCGCAATTGGAGATTAATATTTCGAAGACGTTAAATTATCAAAGTTTGTCAGTTTCAAGTTAATATGTAGACATGAATGAATCTCTAGTCAATGTTATATAAAATATACAATTTATTGTAATACAGTAATTGAATAAAACTTTCATCACTTCCATCTATCGCCTTTCAAACATACTATAAACATTCGATCACCTGCGTCAATCAGCATACCGCAAGTATCAAAAGTGTGATGTATGCTCCACTCGTTATACATATACTACACTAGAACGGGAGAAAGAGAGAGAGGGAGAGAGGGAGGGAGAGAGAGCTGTGTTGGAGCGATGCTATAGACATTTTCAGTCGCACTGAACGTGACGCGGAGGGTGTGTTCCCGTTTTCCGCAGTTAGCTGGTCTCGCTAAGAGTATATACCCTCCCAAGAGAAACAAAGCTTCAAAAGCTCGGCCTATGGGTTTTTGCGTCTTATTTTTTCCAGACAGTTCTACAGCAGTCACCAGTACAACTCCATGCAATTGCGAAGCCGAAGTCGGAAATCGGTCAATATCGACAATACCTACACGGAAAGAAATTTTTGACAGCTGCTGCATTCATGGTAGTAGGCCAGCGCAACTAAAGCATAAAAGCAGCAGCAACACCAATTTTGGGAACGCATCGGTCCCATAAGGTTAGTTTATCCGTTTCTAAGACGACAGTTGCCCCACACTGTGAACGTAGCGTTCTCTGACAGGGAGAACAATTGTCATAAACAGTAGGCGTATTGGAGTACTACAGTTTGGCGCAACGCAGTTACCTATAAGTGCCGCTGTCGTAAAAGTACAAAGTTGCAAATTTTTCAATTTCAAATTTATACTTCAAAGGTATGTGAGTGGAAATTATTTTCTAACTGATAGCAATAGATTAACAATGTCAAATTCTTCAATGCTGATGATTTCGAAGGTAAAAAAGTGCGTTTGTTTAAGGCAGAGCCTAGGCATGGAATTGGCATCTTCATTATTGAATATCTTGGCAGCTTACACTCTTAGAAAAAAAGGATGAGACTACAAATGCGAAATATTTCTTTAGCCTTTCTACCTTTTACGAGACTCAGTCAGTGATGAAAGAGACCTGCAACTTCAAGAAGGTTCCAAACCACCAAGAGAAACAGTCAGTTGATAGTTAGAAAACATAGAGAACTCTAGAAGTACTGAATTCACGACTCTGCGAGGACCGACGAAGCTCTTCCAGAGTGCGAGGCGGGGATCGAACTCGCAGTCAGACGGAGTAGGTCCAAAGTGACCAATTGACCACTCCTTAACACAAAATATGTATTTACACACAATCTGCAACTTTTGTTTTATTTTATTTTTATTTTGGAAAATCATAAGCCCAACAGTCAGTGGCTACAATATGTGTTATAATATTGTCGCAAGTACATGGACCAATAATAGGGCTACCTAATGTAAATGCTAAGAGATTTTAAATGGTACATCTTGAGACCGTCGAATTACGAAGTAGATCATTAAAACTAGTAACATTATCCTTTGTTCAAGTTTGTTATTTTTTAATTTGAAGATACTAAACATAATAAATTTACTTGCTATTGTGTTGTGGCATTGATAAAATCGCTCGCATGTTTCATAAATGTCAAGAGAGAATCATTTAATAAGTCTGTATGTTTAGATTTCTTTAGTAAGAGAGTGAGTTTAATAGGTAATGAGAAAGCGGGAGAGTTCATTTCCCAGTTAGAATCTGGCATCGGAAGATAAAATAGGGGCTGCTCACCATGAGTTGTCGCTCTTGTCTCGCGACTAGGAACATACAATGGTAGCAGAGAGAGGATGTATTGACACTCGATTAAGTTATGGACAATCTTGAATAAAAATAGTAAAGACGCAAAAGTTCTTTTTTTCTCTAGTGTCCACACATAAAATTTCTCAACCAGTTACCCATAGTTCGATCCCGGTGGCGGATAGCAACCGCTCTGCTTATATTCCAGGAATTTAAGAAATCTCTTTTGACATGTTTCGATCGCAGTGACATATTTCTTATATTGCGGAGACCATATGATGGAAGCATATTCAAGCTTTGATCGGACTAATGAATTGAATAGTATTTGAAGCGGCTTGGTAGACTTAAAGTTCCTGCAAGTCCGTAAGATAAAACCGACGAGTTTATTGGCGCTAGAGATCAAATCATTTATGTGCGGTATGAATGTGAGGCAAGCATCAAATTTTATTCCCAAATCTGGTATAATAGATACTCTTTCGAGTATTTTGCCCTAAAGGATGTAATCGTATTTAATGAAATCAGTTTTTCTAGTAGATGTTATTATTTTTCATTTGGCTATATTGAGATAAAACGAGTTTTGGATACAACAGAGTTGAAAATGCTCAAGGTTTTTTTGCAAAATTTCACAATCTTGGGGTGAACATATCGGTAAAAAAATTTTAGTAGCATCTGCTTATAGGAGGTATGAAATAATTGCATCAAACACCTCCCCTACATCGTTAAAGTAGATTGCAAATAGTAGAGGTCCTAAATTAGAGCCTTGCGGTACGCCAGATGAGGTGAAAAAGGGGGCTGACTTATATCCCCCATAATTAACGAAATTTTTCCTATGAAGGATGTAAGATTAAATGATTGCAATGATCTTATCTGGTATATCTAGTTTCTGTAGTTTAGTGAGTAGTATTCCATGGTCAACTAGGTCGAATGCCTTAGAAAGATCGGTGTATATTATATCTACATGACCAAATTGATTGAGCTTTGAAATGACAAGCTAAAGAGAAGTGATAAGATTGGTAGTAGTAGATTTTTTTGGAAGAAAGCCATGTTGAGCTGTGGATACGACTGGTTTGAATGCGCTCCAAATAATGTCATACAGGCATTTTTTGAAGACTTTAGACGAATTATTCAAAATTGAAATGGGCCTATAATTGAGAATATCAGCTTTGTCCCCTTTTTTATGAACCGGACATACTCAAGTGATCTTCCATTGTGAAGGGAATTTACCTGTAGAGATGGCTTTGGTAAATATAATGGTGTAAGGAATTACAAACACAGATGCACAATCTTCTATCACATAGCTAGGAATAAGATCAGGTCCTGCGGTTTTTTTCGATGGGAGAGATTCAATTGCCTGCATCACATCATCAGAAGATATATGAGTTATGTCTCCGAGTAGACGCATATGAGATTTGAGATATTTGTTGGGCACGTTCGAGTTTTTAGGGATATTGTACACACCACCAAAAAAGTTTGAAAAGATATCTACAATATCAGTCTGTGACTCGAGCTGCAGTCCTTTGTAGTGCATTATTCCAGGTATTTGCGTTGTACGTGAAACTTTGTTAACGTGTGACCAGAATAAAGTTGGCTTTGGATCACTTATCAGGGCATTTTTAACTTTGGATGTATAATTCTCATACGCCTTACTAATTTTCACTTTTAAATTTGCAAAAGAGCTTGGAATTGAATAAGGATATTATTTGATTTATATTTTTTGTATTTTATACACAACTTTTGTTTAACATTGAGACCCCCAATTATATCAGATGTCTTCACAAGCCAGTTCAGAGGTGTCGCACTTAGATAACATGGACCAATCAGCAGCCAATAATGATGCATATAACATAGGAAAATTACACTTTTTGAAGTTGAAGTTGCGTGAGTTAGTGTTTATTACAAAATTGCAATCATGATTTCCTAATTTGCATAATTCGAAGTTCATCTCCAGTGATGGGTGATATTTATCTTCCACTAATATGGGATTCAAGCACTTCATAATTTTTCAATTTAAGTTAGAAAAGACAAGATCCAGACATCTGGAATTACAATTAGTAATATTGTTAAATTGTTGTAAACTGAAAAAGTCTGAAGTCGGCAAAAGTGCGAAGGACTTAGAGTCTTCTATTTTTGAAGATACGCAAAGCAAATAATGTGGTATGTTAAAGTCACCTAGGAAAATAATCTTTTGATTCCATAAGAAACGCAGATCAATTATCATATCAGATAAAAGTTCCAACTGAGTAGCTGTCACATAAGGTGGGATATATGTTAGTAATATAAATATCACATTATTTTCAACATTAATTTTAATACATGTTATATCTATTTCTGGTATAAATTCTTTAATGTGATTTATATTAATATTGCAGCTTTTATATTTTATTTTGACAGCGAGTAATATGCCACCTCCTATTTTATTAATTCTGTCATTGCGATGTACATCAAAAAAATTCGTATCAATTATCTCTTTACTAAATAATGATGGCTTTAACCAAGTTTCTGTGAATGCTAGTATATCATAATCAAATAAATCTAGAG
>WSXT02116161.1:0-11067 GCA_011762715.2 Neuroterus valhalla | reverse complement strand
TGTTTTGAAGGCTGATTATTCGGGCCTTTGACCGCTCCTCAAACCAAAGTTCGCACTCTTCGTCAAACCAAGGTTTAACAAGAAAAGTTACAATAAAAAAACTAATCCAATCCAAATCGACAAATCGTCTATCCAAGAAGATAAATTTTGAAAGTAATAAATTTTTCTCAAGAGAAAAGACGAATTTGCTAGAAGGTCCAGAAGCTTCAATTACCTTCTATCAAATTTGTCCTTTTTTTCAGAAAAATTCATTACTTTCAAAGTTTGTCTTCTTGAATAGACGATTGTCCATTTCGATTGGATTAGTTTTTTTTATTATAACTCTTTTTGTTTATAATCCAATGCTGTTTTGTTAATATATCATCCTTTTGGATGTAATTTGTTCTTCTGTATTCGAAACATTTATCTTTTCTGGTAGAAAATTTATATTTTAACGTTAAAAATTAACTTTTTTGTTGAGCATTTAACTTTTCAGGTTGGAATAGCAACCAACCTTTAGAAACTTCGAGTACCTTCTAGAAAATTCGTCTTTTTCGTTGAAAAAAATTCATTATTTTTAAGATTCGTCTTTTTGGATGGACAATTTGTCCATTTGGATTGGATCGTTTTTTTATAATTGCCTTTTTTGTTAGTTATTCAATACTGTTTCGTAAAAATTTTATGATTTTGGATTGAAGTTGTCCTTCTGGATTGGAAAGGTTCATCTCTTTTGGTAGAAAATTTAAATTTCAATATTTAAAATTAACTTTGCATTTGCATGCATTATTTTATAAATTCGTCTTCATGGATAGACTTTCAGTTTGATATTCCAACTGTATTACAACAAACTCGTCTCTCTTCATTAAGAAGTCTATATAATAATCCTAATAAAGTAATCTACATTTTCAATAATATTATGTTTTTCTTTTCGTTCTTATTATCTATTTCTTTCATGAATTTTCAATAAAGTTATCTTGTCTAAGAAATAAGATTATTTATTGAAAATATATAATAATCATTCATATTTAAGAGAAAGACGATATCAAAGAAGAAAATCGTCCGTGCAACGTGATACGCGCGCCGGTGTGAAGTACCGCGCCCGACACCGCTAGATACATTAAATTTTTGTCGTTAATAATAATGATTTTACCATTTTGAAATAAATCGTTTTCGTTCAGAAATTTTACGTAGAATGCGATAAAAATACTAAGAACTTAATTTATGGGGGCCAAACTAGTTAAAAATCAATTTCAAAATTTTATTTGTTTATAACAATTTCAATTCTTTATTTATATTTTTGGGATGATTTTTCTATTAATGCTCGTCATTTTACCTTTCAGATCAAAAAATCATAATGTCTCTAGCTCAAATAGCACAGTATTTATGCATTTAAAAAAAATATTCTCCACTCAAATTCTCAATTTTTCAACCCTCTCTATTTCTCCAAAAATTGCAAAATAAAAAACCTTGAATACGTATCTTCTCTTTTTCGATAAAGAACCCGCAAAAAAAGTATTAGCTCAATGAAAAATGGATCGGTCATTTCTCTGTTCGATTTGTAAAAGAATGTCCCATATGCTCTTGTAAATAATGACAAGACGGAACTTTTTCTTATACAAAGTTTTTCAATTCCATTTATATTTTTGATAATAAAAATGAGAAAGTGATGAAAAAATGTTGCCACATTCAATGATTTTTTGAAACATAAATCTTCATTACTTAGACAAAAATTATTGAAACTCTTTGGAATTTGGTATACGCATGCATTATACCCCAGCAATGCCTACAATGTAGGGAAAATAGTAAATAATGTCACTTGTTCAATAATATTTAATTGCAAATGGAGACCTGGCGGTAAGAACGTTTTCTTAGCTTCGACGAAGAAAAGTATCGAGTGAACTCCGAAGTTGAAACAACTTCCAATGAGACATTCGTTCCTTAATATTGGAGGAACATTTCTGGAAACTTTAAGGTCAATTCATTGATAATTGACGGAAATATCCATTTTGTAAGAAAACAGGCGACGCCGTGTACGATTGCGTCGTTAGCAGATTCGAGGGCTTATCAACGTTAGTACTCTCGCCTGTATACCCTCCTGCAAAGGACTTGTCTCTTCAAAAATTAAACTTTAAAAAAGGCTTCATTTTCCCTCTTCTAATAGAAAATCGACTGCTTAATATTTCAGGATATTTATTCCTCAATAGCAAAACACAATGGTACACTTGTTTATCATAATTTCTGGTCATTCATCAAACATTTTATAGAAGCTTTAACACAGGAACATTAAAATTAGATACTCTCTTTATTACTTATTAATCTTTCTATACTGTATAAAATTCATTGTTAAAAAGTCATTTTTATTCAAAACAATGATTTTTTTTATGCTACGAAGTTGCGGTTTTTTTTTAATTTGCAAACTTTTTTCAACTTTTCCTAACAGTGAGTTAATGACAAATTAAAGCTATCATACATAATATTTTAGACAGTTCATTATTGTTTATAACTATCTTCTCTCAGAAAAATGCGAGAAAGTTGGATTTTTTCCAAGATTTCGCAATTTTTCAGTGATAGACAAATAATAAATAAACAACAAAGGGGATAATCTACAAAAAATATCAATTTGAAGAAAAAGTATGTCTCACAACAGAAAAGAAGAAAGAATGGAATTTATAGGAGCAGTCCAGTGAATAACCTCAAAAAACCTGATTTGAGAACAGACCCGTAAATTTTCAGAATTATCGCTAATTTTCTAGCATCACGGCTAAATGAAAAAAAGCAAGTTTATAGCATTATTCGAAGAAAAGACAGTTGCCAATAATACTGAATTTTTCGAACAGTTAATTTTCCAACTCAGATTAATTCACTTCAGGTCAAGAGTTAAAACAAAGTTAAACATTTCAGAAAAAACAACGACTTCCTACCACTATTCTAAGAGAAAATCGATATAAACAATAATCAATCGTTTGTGATGATGACACTCTGAAAGTAATTTTTTATTTAAACCTTGTAACTAATTGTAAAGAGAAATCGTGAATGACATGTTGATATCCGCATTATCATTGATTGTCTAAGATTTGCAAGATCATCTTTTTTCTCAAGGGGTATACATTTTGAGCTTGATGGGATTTGTGGAGCTTTTTAATATAAAATCTGGGTATATGAGAGCTTGGAAGCTCAAAATTTTAGACACTTTTGAGAAACGCTTTTCTTGGAACATATCAAAGCTGTCACTTTTACGTGCGGAGTCCTTTAACGAACTTTAAAATAAACGCGTAACCAAAATTTTTCAATTTTATTGAATTTAAAATCCCAATATGCCCACAATCGTTTTGAATGGAATATTTTCAATGTGATAAGGATATCATTATTCCATTACCTTATTTTTGAAATCTTTTGTCGCATTTCTCTGCCACTTGCTCTCGTCACGAAGCCTTTACGGCCTACTTGAAGTTCTGACATAATTCCAAAACTTAAAAATAACTAGAAATTAAGAATTATATTGTCTTACAGTCACAGGACAATAATATAATATTCAATTTAATCTATTAAAAGAGAGAGCGATCTGCACAGTCCGAAACAATATCCGGGACATTGAACCTTTTTCAAAGTGAAAATTTCAAAACAAAGGCATGAGGCCATGAGACAGTTTGTTTACATTCTTTATAACTGAAACGAAGGGAATAAAATAAAGGATGAAACAACATGCACAGCAAAAATTTTCCTATTTCAATTTATCTGCTTATTCACTGGGAAGAACAAAAGATCCTGGAACATAAAGCCGTCGCTTTTCTTTTAGAAAAGGGAAAAGGCAGCCTTTTTCAGAGTAAGCAATCGTACACGGCGTCGCCTGTTTTCTTACAAAATGGATATTTTCGTCAATTTTTAATGGATTGACTTAAAAATTTCCAGAAATCTTCCTTCGATATTAAGGATCAAACGTCTCAATGGAAGTTGTTTCAACTTTGGAGGTCACTCGATAATTTCCTTCGTCGAAGCTAAGGAAACGTGCTTACCGTCAGGTCTCCATTTGCAATTGAATATTATTGAACAATTGGCATTTTTTACTAATTTCTTCACATTGTAGGCATTGCTGGGGTATAATGCATGCGTATATCAAATTTCAAAGAGTTTCAATAATTTTTGTCTGAGTAATGACGATTTATGTTTAAAAAAATGATTGAATGTGGCAACATTTTTTATCACTTTCTCATTTTTACTATCAAAAATATAAATGGGAATATAAAACTTTGTATGAAAAAAGGTTCCATCTTGTCATTATTCACAAGAGCATATTTCTTTTAATTTAATTTTTTGAGTTTTGAAATTTCGATACCACAAGACGTTTGGACAATACTCGTCCCCTTATTGCATCCGGGCCCTCATTTGGGAGAAGAAATTTCTGCAATACGATGCACTGTTTATTAAGATTATGTGATAACTAAGTTCATAAATCTGTTGATCCTTTCGTGCAATATTGAGCAACAGTTTCCAGAGATACTAATTGATGGACGAGTATTGATTGAAATATCAGGACTTATCCGTGAGTAATGGTTCATTGATGCAAGCGCATTATAATCAATATCCTATTATTAGCGTGTAACGGAATAATTAAAACGAATATTCACGGAAATGTCCAATGAACTGAGTAACCGCTTCACTGATTTTAACATTAATTCTTGATTGAATTGAATGTCAAATTATAATTACTTAGAGACGAATCACGTCAAGTGGGCACCCCAATTTCCAGCCGAAGCGAATCTTATAAAAAGATTATATCAATCGGATCTTCACACTATCCGTAACGTATAAATGTTGGACTTTTGACAAAATAATTTGTTCAACTATTTTTTTTGGTGAAACAAACATTTATGACTTTGTTTTGATAATAATTCATTGCGCTCAAACTGTTGAATATTTTTTGACGAAAATTAGTAGACATACTATTGAAAGACAACTCTTTCAGGCCAAAAATATTGCGATGGTCAATAAACAATTTTTCCATATTTTTATTAACATTATTAGAAACGATTGACATAATTATAAACTTTCCAATGCTCAGATCGTCTAGATCTTTGGTGATACATGTAGAAAATTATTCAAGAACGACAATCTGAAAAAAAATTTCAGAATCTGTTGTCCAAAAAATTTTTTTCTTCGAGTTGAGGTGTTTGACCTCCCTTTAACCTTGATCCAGACGTGACGGGATCACATGGATGCCAGGATCATGATCAGCGACTCAGAAATACAACATTACGTAGTTTGGAGACACAGTCCTGGCCGATATACCAACTGGAAGATTCAAAATAGAATTTGACTTTAGATGACCTTTAAATGACTACCAGAGGTCATTTCGATGAAAAGTTCAAAGTGTGTCTGGACGTGAGTTTTTTCGTTCTTTCAGAATCTGGTGTCTAAAAGATTATTTTCTTCGAATTGAGGTGTTTGACCTCCGTTTGAACTTGATCCAAACGTGACGGAGTCACGTGGACACGAGGATCATGATCAGCATTTCAGAAATACAATAATACGTAGTTTGGAGACACAATACTAGCCGATATACCAGCTGTAAGGTTCGAAAGAGAATTCGACTTTGGATGACCTTTAAGTCACTTCTAGAGGTCATTTCGATGAAATGACGATCAAAATGACCTCTAGAAGTCATTTAAAGGTCATCTGAAGTCAAATTCTCTTTTGAACATTCCAGCTGGTATATCGACTAGGACTGTGTCTACAAACTACGAATCATTGTGTTTTTCGGATCGCTGATCACGATCCCGGTGTCCATGTTACCCTAGCACGTCTTGGTCAGGATTGAATGAAGGCTGAATGATTGAGCATGAGTTTAATTGCAAACTTACTTGCCAGGATCGTGATCAGCAACCCAAAAAAAAACAATGATAAGTAGTTTGGAGACCTAGTCCTAGCCGATATACCAGCTGGAAGGTTCAAAAGAGAATTTGACTTCAGATGACCTCTAAATGACTTCTAGAGGTCATTTCGATGAAAAGTTCGAAGTGGGCCTGGACGTGAATTTTTTCGTTCCTTCAGAATCTGGTGTCCAAAAAATTTTTTCTTCGAATTGAGGTGTTTGACCTCCTTTGACCTTGATCTGGACGTGACGGGGTCACATGGATGCATGGATCATGATCAGCGACTCAGAAATACAACATTACGTAATTTGGAGACACAGTCCTGGCCGATATACCAGCTGGAAGGTTCAAAACAGAATTTGATTTTAGATGACCTTTAAATGACTTCTAGAGGTCATTTCGATGAAAAGTTCAAAGTGTGTCTGGACGTGAATTTTTTCGTTCCTTCAGAATCTGGTGTCCAAAAAATTTTTTTCTTTGAATTGAGGTGTTTGACCTCCCTTTGATCTTGATCCAGACGTGACGCGGTCACGTGGATGCCAGGATCATGATCAGCGACTCAGAAATACAACATTACGTAGTTTGGAGACACAGTCCTGGCCGATATACCAACTGGAAGATTCAAAATAGAATTTGACTTTAGATGACCTTTAAATGACTACCAGAGGTCATTTCGATGAAAAGTTCAAAGTGTGTCTGGACGTGAGTTTTTTCGTTCTTTCAGAATCTGGTGTCTAAAAGATTATTTTCTTCGAATTGAGGTGTTTGACCTCCGTTTGAACTTGATCCAAACGTGACGGAGTCACGTGGACACGAGGATCATGATCAGCATTTCAGAAATACAATAATACGTAGTTTGGAGACACAATACTAGCCGATATACCAGCTGTAAGGTTCGAAAGAGAATTCGACTTTGGATGACCTTTAAGTCACTTCTAGAGGTCATTTCGATGAAATGACGATCAAAATGACCTCTAGAAGTCATTTAAAGGTCATCTGAAGTCAAATTCTCTTTTGAACATTCCAGCTGGTATATCGACTAGGACTGTGTCTACAAACTACGAATCATTGTGTTTTTCGGATCGCTGATCACGATCCCGGTGTCCATGTTACCCTAGCACGTCTTGGTCAGGATTGAATGAAGGCTGAATGATTGAGCATGAGTTTAATTGCAAACTTACTTGCCAGGATCGTGATCAGCAACCCAAAAAAAAACAATGATAAGTAGTTTGGAGACCTAGTCCTAGCCGATATACCAGCTGGAAGGTTCAAAAGAGAATTTGACTTCAGATGACCTCTAAATGACTTCTAGAGGTCATTTCGATGAAAAGTTCGAAGTGGGCCTGGACGTGAATTTTTTCGTTCCTTCAGAATCTGGTGTCCAAAAAATTTTTTCTTCGAATTGAGGTGTTTGACCTCCTTTGACCTTGATCTGGACGTGACGGGGTCACATGGATGCATGGATCATGATCAGCGACTCAGAAATACAACATTACGTAATTTGGAGACACAGTCCTGGCCGATATACCAGCTGGAAGGTTCAAAACAGAATTTGATTTTAGATGACCTTTAAATGACTTCTAGAGGTCATTTCGATGAAAAGTTCAAAGTGTGTCTGGACGTGAATTTTCTCGTTCTTCCAGAATCTGGTGCCCAAAAGATTACTTTCTTCGAATTGAGGTGTTTGACCTTCGTTTTTCCTTGATCCAAACGTGACGAAATCACGTGGACACCAGGATTATGATCAGCGTTTCAGAAATACAATAATACGTAGTTTGGAGACACACTACTAGCCGATATACCAGCTGTAAGGTTCAAAAGAGAATTCGACTTTAGATGACCTTCAAATGACTTCTAGAGGTCATTTCGATGAAAAGTTATAAGTGTGTCTGGACGTGAATTTTTTCGCTCCTTTAGAATCTGGTGTTCAAAAAATTATTTTCTTCGAATTGAGGTGTTTGACCTTCGTTTGACCTTGATCCAAACGTGGCGGATTCACGTGGACACCAGGATCATGATCAGCGACCCAAAAAACATATAGAACAAGCAAGGTCAGAAAAAGTCCACCTCTTTCTCGTTTTGTGGCCCTGTGTTATAATAATTATATACAAGATGAATTTCTCGGGAAATATTGTTTGTAAGACCCGTAGAATAACTTAGGCCCTTATTAGCATTATTCTCAACCGTTTACTAAGCCTTCGTTTACGATGTTTCACTGTGCATCACCGAGGCCCTCGAGATGCGACCGATTTACTACGTGACTCGAGTACTTCCATACATAGTCGAAAATGCGTTATGAATTACAATAACGTTATGACTATTACCACAGGAAATCTCAGGCATTATGTTCATATAAGGGATCCTTGCACCATGAATGGGCAGCAGTATTTGCTAGCTTTAAAGGTGCCTTCCGATATGATCAAAGTGGGCATTTGGAAAAATTAGATTGCATATTATCACCATAATAGAAGACTCTTATAGCTAGACTCAATCAAAGAGTGAAGATATACAGGGCCGTAGAGAGGGAGGGGGGAATGGGGGGATTCCCTCCGGGCCCGCAGTTTTAATTCTTCACAAAATTTCAATTTTACAATTATTAGGGGGAGCCCGGTGAGGGGGCCGTGCATGGTTCCCCCTAGGCCCGGATATGTTCTTGGCACCCCTGAAGATATAAAAATAATGGTTCGTCAACATTTCAAAAAATTATAAGAACTTCATCTTCTGATACCAAGCGAGCTACTCAAAAGGCTGATTTAAAAAAATCTTAGGAATAAGCCCATCCTTTGTGCATAGAAGCAATAAAATCTAGATGGAGAGTACATTATATTAGTTATCAGGATATTTTCCCTGAGAGACCCAAAGTTTTTCCAATGTTTAATAGGTTAACTGGCTCGTAAAAGAGTAAATTAGGTCAATGCGTACGTACTCTATGTGCTGTATTCGTATAGGTGAGTTCTTTTTTTCTAATATAACAACGTTTTTGATATCCTTCGGCCGTTTTTAGGTTCTCATTCCATATAACTGCAGCGAATTCAGAACCAAATGAAACTCCCTCAAGGAAAAAGTATATTGGGCCGTGAAAGTTCTGCGCACCTATGCCAGCTCTCTGAAATTCAATTTAGCTATCTTTCAAAGCGTCACGCGCAAGTGGGAATCGACTTGGAGAATACCAGTAGCAACATACACGAATGTAGAATTTGAAATGAAGTTTTGAAATCACCCATTTTTGAAGGTAGATAAACTAGAAGAAGCAAACGTGGATTTTTTCAGAAAATTCAGAAGAGTTCTTGTGCTTGTTTCGAGAATCTGAATACAATATTAAAAGGAGAGAAAGCTAATGGGACGCCTATCTGAACAAAGTATTATAAAAGGCGATGCATCTAGCCCATTAGGAGAAAACGGATAAACGTAATGTTTTTCTACCGCTTTCACTGCAATAATCTTACTCTATCTGCTATCATAATTCTAATTACCTTAACCGCAATGCCCTCAACACCTGCCATAAAATTTTAAGCACGAACTTTTTATTCTGAATGTAAACTCTGCTAATCGATGGAACAGAAAAAACAGGATACTAACAAGGACAATTTACAACTAACGATCTCTCTTCCTCTAAGGAACCCTATTGTATTGATATTCAGTGATATGAACTCAGCTTTTTTCCTAGCACAGGTATATACTTGAATGAGATATACATTCGTTCAGGAATAGAGAATAACGACCCAGAATAAGTTTTGTAAGATGAGGGGAAATGGGCAGTATACACCTCGCTCCCAATCTTTTCCAGGCCGTAGCTAATGACTGCGATACATAACCTAAGTGACCGGAGCCTATGTCCCTTCCACTGCACGAGTAACACACCTATGCCCCCTCTTCTACTGCTCTCCCTTAAGCAATGTCTAGCCCTACTCTCCCCCACACTGTAGATCATCAACAAGTTTAGTTTTTCGGCATATCTATGCTTGACTTTGAATACAAATTTGAATTTCAAAACAAAAAGATGAATTCTTAACTTGAAAAATTATATATTTGACTGGACCACTTCAATTTTCAACCATGGAAGTAAATTTTCAAACAAGAATATTGGGTTTCAAATAAAAAGAATCATTTAAAAAAAAAGTAATGTTTTAACGAAACAGTCGAATTTCAAAGTAAAAAAATTATTATTTTCAACCAAAAATGGAACATTAACATTTTTTGTTTGAAAACCCAATTTTAAACCAAGCATAAGTGTTTTCTACTGAAGAAAAAAATGATCTTTAACTGAAGGAGTAGAGTTTCCAAACAGATAATCTAAGTTTTACTAAAAAAGATAAATTGGCAACAAAAATTTGAATACTCATATTTGAAATTGGAAAAAGGATGTTTAACTAGACAAATAGAATTTTAACTTAAACTATGGAATTTTCAATTGGGATAAGTTGAATTTCCCATGAAAAAAAATTACTTATAACCCAAAAAAATAACTTTCAACAGGCAAAAAAATAACTTCCAAATAAATTATTACAATTTTACACAAAATGATGAAGAAATAAATGAAATTATATAAATGTTTAACTGAAGTAGTTGAGTTTTAAAACAGAAAGACCAATTTTTAACTGGAGTGATGAACCTTCAACTAGAATAGTTCAATATTTCACGAAAAATTAATTTTCGACCAAAAAATACAATTTTTCAACAAATTGGTTAAAATTTGAACATTCAACGAAATCATTGAATTTCGATTCAATAAGGACAGATCTTTTATTGATTATTTTTAAATAATTGTTCGAATAAATCATCAGAATTGATTATTAATGAAAGAAACTGAAACTGATTTTCAATGCATTACTTACATAAATTTTGTTATAAAACTGTGAAGAATCAATTTTTAATTGCGAACAAGCAGCAAGTAATCATCATGATAATCTTTATCAATTTAATTCATCTTCAGATGAAAATAAATGATTCCACAGAGAAAAAAAAGTTCTATTCGTGTGAATTCCGAATAAGTGAATTTGTCAATTAAAATTGTTCATAACAATGATAAATGTTTTGCATGGAACGAGAACTTTTTAAAATGATTATAAGTTCGATTTAGAAGAGTAACTGTTTCTTTAAAAATCAATTCATCTTTTTGTAGCAAAAATTCAAGTATTTAGTAGTAGATAAGCTATGAGAGTTCTGGAGACAAACACCTGGTAAAACAGTTATCGGTACATTACCGACAGTCGGTAAA
>WSXT02116150.1:0-11067 GCA_011762715.2 Neuroterus valhalla | reverse complement strand
AGGATAGTGCATTACTCCATCAAGATGCCTCACTTCTCAAAACACAGGTGAAGAAAGCGGAGGCCAAAAACTTCCTTGAACAACATAAAGACAAGGTATTTCTTGATAAACTAAAACTTTATTATTCACTTATTACTGCAAAGTGCCTTGATAAAAAATCAGAATTTATTCAAAGAAATGATGAGTAAAATGCGAGGTAAAATGTGGAATAGAAAAATATTCCGAAAAATTTTCAAACACGTTAGGCGTTCGCGAGAATTTGAATTAAAATTCCTGAACATTAAATTATGCATTATAGATTATAAATAAATAAATAATAATAATAATAGATAATACATTTTGATTATGAATTCATATGATCATTTTATATAATAATACTTTCAAATAATAAAATTCACATTTGGAGAGAGGGGAAGAGTGAGAGAGGGGGCCATTAGTTATAGTCGTAGAAAAGTTAGACTCTTTTTCAAATCGATGTTTTCGTTTTGGACAGCAGCAATGAAACCTCAGAACCAATCATCAACAGAACAGAAATCTACTTCGGAGGAAGCACGGTACCACTTTCTAGAGACCCGACCGAAGGGTACGGAAGCAGTGCTTCCCCACCACTCGGAATCCTGCCACTCGCCATGACTCTGGGAGACATAAGATTACTTATCCGCGTCAGAGGATCACCAGTCCTTCCTGCGTGAATAAATTTTCTCAATAATCGTTTTCAACATTTTCGTTTTCCTATCATCTTCCAAAAATATAGATTAGAATAATTTAATCTTTGCGGAACACAAGAAGATGTCTTTTGTTCATTTTTTTTTCATCGAATTGAATAGGCCTACAATTGGAATGAGAGAAATTTTCATTTGAAAAATGACATCCTTTTTGCTACAGAATCCATAAATTTCGACTTTTTGGAATGCTTGAGAAATAATTTGAAAAGTGTGAATGCCCTACCTTTTCACGAGACTTTCTTTCTCAATACCTAACGTGTGCAGGCACATAGTATACAAAATTCTGAACTACAGCAATAATTCGGAAAAAATCATTTATGCAAAGAAGGATGTTTGGTTGGAATCGTATGAGTTCTACTGTGCATCCATAAATTGATTATTTGTAAAGAAACTGATCATAAAATATTTAAAAGATTCATTACATTCTTTTGCATTGCATAATATACTTAAATACTTACTCATTACATTTTTTGCCTTGCGTGCTCTTGTCATTGGCTTACCTTGCTCGCTCGATTTTATTCCGCTTGATCCCTACACATCGCTCACTATCATCTTCAGTTGACTTTGCGTATTTGCTGTGCCTTCTCTGTGTCCCCAGTAAATTTCAATAAACTAATCTTACACTATATAAATTATGTGCATTTTTTACTTTTTGCATATTATGCCTGGCTTTTTTTTCATGTCCTTCTTAGCTTTCACTTATTTCCCCTAACAATTCACCACCTCTTGTCTGTGTCACAACCTTCTCTGTGTCCACAGTAAATTTTAATAAACTAATCTTACACATATCTAAATTATGTGCATTTTTTACTTTTTGCATATTATGCCTGGCTTTTTTTCCATGTCCTTCTTAGCTTTTACTTATCTCCTGCAACAATCCACCACCTCTTTTCCACCATTTTTATGCAATACCATTTCAACTGATGAACTCACCTCCACCTTACCCATGCATCCATCCAACCAATGTTCTGTTCTGTCTGTTCGCAGACCACACAGCACTCTCCAAGGTATTGGCCCTTCCTTTTACCCTAATAGCCTTATACTATTCGTTATACTTTGACTTTCAGATTTTTCTACCCCTTATTTCTGTCTTTCCCTTTATTTTTCTTTTGCATGCTCATGGATCCTGTTCTATTCCCCATGCCTTTCTTTCCCTTCCTCCTCTGTCATCCAAATCCCTATGAAATACTTTTTCTAGCTACAACTCCTCTTCCTTCTATCCTGCGACTTTTATTCCCTGTCACGCACTCCTTGACTTACATTCTTCCTTTACTCTCTAATTTTTTCTCTTTGAACTTGCACGCTTATTCTCCCGTTTCCAGATGCATGGACTCTCTATCAGTTTCTTCTAATACCACATACCCGGTGTGGACTTGTCCAGGCCTAAAATCCATTTCGTGTACCCTCCTTGCACCCCTGTCACTAATCCATACTGCATCCTTCCGTTTGCACAATGTTTGACCTTGAGGCCAAGCTATGTCAGGAAGAGCACGTTCTAAGGTGCTATTGCCTTGCGTGTTGATTGAGAACTGGCTCATCTTTTTCATGTTCACTCTCTTTTATCGACTTCTTGACGATTGAGCACGATACCCATTTTGATGGTTTAACGTGATTTCATATCCTGCGTAGTATAACGGGGAAGAATACATCAGTCGTGTGCCTTTTTATCTCATCAATATAAGAAATATGAGTCTTTTTGGCTTCTCGGTTACCTGTGAACATCGAATATTTACCTCCCTTGAGCGCAATGTATCCTGAAATCATTGTATCCTCCTCCAGATTCTTAAAGCCTCCATCTTTCTGGAAACCTGGTCTTCGTTTATTGGATAGTAGTTTCACGAGAGAACGCCTTTCGTGACCAAATGTTCAAATCCTATCTGAAGCTACATATTTATTTGTAATATCCATCATTTGACGCATGCGCTCAAATACCAATTTGATGCGAGGAATTTTATCCAATAGATTTATGATCAAACTCAACAGCATGTGATTGTCACTCTAGTTTTAGCTTTGCTGATGAGTCTTCCAAAGTCTCTTCTACTTCTTTTTCGATTGACAAAAGTATTCTCGTATCCCCGAAAAATTCCATTTGCAAGGCTCCCAGAAAGGGCATTCTACTGAGCAAACACGAATCGCTGCTGAATCTAACTAGAATAGAAACGTTCTCTGAAGGGCACTGCTTAGAAGGCCATACAGGAAATAACTCTCTCAAACAACCTGCTCCTCCACCTTTGAATGCCCAATCTCCTGGTATCCCAGATGTAGTCTCCTCAATGTTCTTGGCTGAACTGGATCTCATTTGCGACCCTCTAGACAAAGTGAAAGCAGCTGGAGCAGCTTCTGTTTCGGCCCAACTGAAATCAACCACCAAACAAAACAACCTCTTGTTAAGCAAAATTGAGTCAGTGAGTTCGAAAACATCTAAAGTCGAGGCTTCCCAAAAACAGCTAAGCGAAGACAATTTTGTTAATAAAGCGGCTATTGAGGACAATAAAATCTCACACTGAGAAAGAATTAATCGGTTGGGAAATTCAATTAGAGACAGAAATGTTATCATCACGTGTATGCCAATGTCTGCTCATGAGGATCTTATGGAAATCGTGGAGAATATAGGTGTTTTAACTAGCCCTATACTTTTCAAAAATGAAATCGAAGATGTTTTTCGCATACCTTCCAAAGTCCAAAATCATCCCAAACCTATAATCGCCCGACTCTCTAACGCTTGTGCTCGCTCTGACCTAATTTCCTGCAAGATTAAAAAAATAAATCCCTAATGGTCCAGGAAATCGATCCTGAGCTTGAAGAAGGTGCAATCCATGTGTATCAAAATCAACCCATGGATACCTACTTACGACTAAAATCATTCAAAGAAATGATAAGATCTGAAAGATTCGAGGGCAGAGCCTGGATCTTCAAGAAATCAGGAGGCAGACCTTGTCCCATTTTTGAAAACTCATCTCAGTCCAGCTTCGACATCTGGCCTGTCCTGACTCGTCTCTCCAAATTAAGCAACTACAGTCAGCGTGCCTGATTCGCTGTCACAAGACTTCTCACAGGTCAGAGTTTCAGATTTCCCCGGTATGTTGAATAACTTTCTCACATTTGCTGTATCTGCCTTTGTGTGCGATGTCTCGAATAACCTAATTAATCACAGGCAAAGCCCTTCTCTAATACCGTTTCCTCTTCTTTTATTCCTTTTTGCTCTTCGGCTACTATATTCGATGTCTCACCTTCATGTTATAATTTAACGAAAGCCAATAATTCTTGTTCGATACCTCTCCATGTAGTTCACATCAACGCCAGATCTCTTGTACTAAAGGTGAACCATGTCATGGATTTAATTCATTTATATAATTTAGATATTATATCTATTTCAGAGTCGAGGCTGAACTGTGATATTCCTATTTCAGCAATATTGATCGGAGGTTTCAACGTGATACGCACAGATCGTAGGAGCATAGCAGCTCGGAGAGGAGAAGGGGCTGTTATTTACATCAAAGACGACCAGCGATTTGATCGGTTTAATGATAATATTCTAGTAGATATCTGCGCAATAACAATTCACCTCAAAAAAACTGTGATTGGCATGGTAGCGGTATACAAAAGTCCGCGATCATGTTCCTCATGGGACAATGACTTAGAGGAAGTTCTAATCCGTTCAAGCTGTGTTGCAGATCACGTCAAAACTTTTCGATCTCGCGCGCTTCTTGGCTCTTACTCAGTTGATTAAAGATCCTACGCGCACCTCGGGGAATTCGTCGTCAGTTATAGACCTTATCTTCATGAGCGAAAAATTATCTCCTTTGAATTCCAGTGTTATTAAATTATCATAACCTTTTGACCACAATTTAGTCTTCTGCGAGTTGTATGGAGAGGTAAACATTAGGCAAGGGTCGTTCCGTCTTGGAAGAGACTTTAAAAGGGTAGATTGTATAGCGTTCGATGAAGCAGCAAGTTCGGCAAATTGGATAAACGTATGGAATGCCCAGGTTTGGTCCGGGCAGAAACTGATCTCACTGGGTGATCTTCCCCTTGATCCAACAAGAATTAACAATCACTCTCTCGATACTCTGCCACCAGCTACAGGGTCGGATACAGTGATTCAGGATCTCCTCTCGGCGATAGTTTCCAGCAATAGGGACCATTTCCATTTCACCGAGATCGAGCTCAGCCATTTGTATGCCGCAGTCAAATCTATCAAGTCTATAGCAGCCGGGTGAGACGGTATCAATAGCACCGCGATCTTTCTCTGTATCCCTCATGCTTGCCTGCTTTGTTGGATATAATAAACTCTTCGTTGAGAACAGGAGTTTTTCCAACGGCTTGGAAGGAGGGTATAGTTCGTCCACTTCCGAAATGTAACACCCCAAGTTATTACAAGGATTTGCGGTCAATTACCGTTCTTCCGTACTTGTCAAAAGTGTTAGAAAATTAAAATCTGAGGGTGCATCTGATAATGCGCTGCAATGGTTTAGTAGCCTCATTTCGAGAAGGAGGCAGCGAGTTGAAGTTTCGGACACTACAACCTCTCGACGGTCTCCCACCAAACCACTAAGGAAGGGTGTGCCTCAAGGCGCTATGCTCAGCCTGACTCTATTTTCAGTTTATACCAACGATCTCACAGGTCCCTTAATGAAATTCCTATCAACTTCGGAGGCAGTATCTCAGAACATGGTAAAAGTACCCATCCATATGTTTACAGATGACACGCAAATCTATGTTCGGTCTAAGTTATCAAACAAAGACTTCGGGACTATGATATTCTCCATCGCGTTAGACTTTATTTCAAGGAGGGCGAGGGATCGTGCTCTACTTATGAACCCTTCTAAATCTGCAATACTTCCGATTGAGAACTTCGAAGAAACATGCTGAACTAATTTCGAAATTAATGATGCGCTCTTGTCCACCATGATTCAGGCAAGAAATCAGAGTCAGTCAGAAAATTCGATCATATCAAGCCTGCTTCACGAGAGGCCGGTTGGCTCCGTATGGAGCATAGATGGGAGATGCAGCTCTGTGTTCTCTTTCTCAGAGTTCTCTCGCGGGGTGTTTCTGAATATCTATACGAACTATTGTCATCAGTGGAGGAGAAACGAGTGAGAAAATCACTCAAAACAAGATCCGATGGTAGGCTCCATGTACCACGGGTGCGCACGTCCAAGGTTAAAGACACCTTTTCTTACGTGGTTCCTAGTCTCTTAAATAGGCTAAAAACCCCCTTTCAGTACATACACTGTATCGACTGTGAGAAAGGAATTGTTACACCGTCTCCGCGCATCTTACGGGGATCGAGCTACTTAAGTTGAGGTTCTTTTCCTCTTTACCAGCGTTTCGTTTTCTATTCTTTGCGGCTCATACATTCACAATAAGCCCCGGAAACCCTTCTGTTATTTATCTTTTTAAATCAGGTCATGCGTCGCAAATCCATTACGCCTTTATTTAAGTCTCATGTAAAGTTTAGTTAAAATTAAGTTAGATTTGAATAAGTTTTATAGGGTTAGTTTGTTAAGCAGCTGTGAGCTGTACCTCGCCCTTTGAGTTGTTTTTTGGATCCACCTATATAATTTTTTGTACATTTTTTTTCTTGGTTTGCAACTTAATAAAGATTCATTATTATCATTTTTCGTCAAAAATTAGTTTCGGGTTTTTTTCCGGTATTTAATCTCCAGCTACGTACTAAGTCAAGTTTCTGATGAAGTCAAGATGTTAATCATTCAAAAATTTACAAACAAGCATAGAAATTTGTTGCGCAGATATTACGGCAGGCACACAATTAAGTTATTAGTGTGATATAAAGTTCGTCTCGTTATGATGTTGTCATTACACAGCAGCAAAGTTTGTTGAAGGTAACTAATTGCGTCACCTCTGAATGCTTTTTTAGAGCTACCAACTGTAACTTCATAAGGTTTTAGTTGCAGCTTTCCTGATGGACGAGGGAATTCCTTACAATGCGACTCCTAGACGTTCGTAATGTTCAGTGCATCTTGCGTGTACATTTCCTGTAGCCGATATCACGATAGGATGAATGGGTGCATGTTTTACATTGCTCCATATCGTCCTTACTTCATGACTAAACTCACTATACTTATGGATCTTGGTCATATAGCATGCCTACAGATTTCGGTTAAGTGGACAAGCAATGTCGATGATAGAAACTTTCCCGTTACCTTTTCCATGAATTACAATGTCTGATCGATTAGCTCGAATATAATGATCCGTCTGGATAGTAACATCCCAATATAAAATGTTCTCTTCGTTCTCCAAAACACGAACTGGAATGAAACTGTAGAAATGCATTCATTCTGTTAAGAGTCCTAGGTTTAAGGCAAGTTGTTGATGTATGATGCCCGCTACATCATTATGTCTGTGCGTGTACTCTTTCTGAATCATTACGCGCCAGCCATCAATAATGTGCTCGATGGATTCGTTCGTATCTCCACACAATCGGCACCTGTAAACCACGTCTTGATGTAAAACATACCCTGTCCTGGATCGCTATCACGAAACCTTCCGTCTCCGGAAACAGGACGCCCTTTTCCAGCCAAATATTATATGCCTCTTCATCCACTTCATATTGATCTAAGCTTCTGGGGTGCTCGCCGTTGATAGCTTTTCGTCTTCATTGCGTTTCCAATTCCTCTCTGGTTTCCGCCCTGATATTCAAGGCTTCCGCTGAGGACAAATTTAAGGGCGTGTCATGGAGATCTGCTTTACAGATGGTAATGTAGAGCATAACTTCTCGTTCAATGATAGGATAGTCTCGCAACTGTGTAACTTGCAATACACAGAGCTGGTCGACATCTGCAACGCCCCTACCCCCTATATGTTGTGGCAAAACTATCCTTTCAATCGCCGAGTTACTGTGATGCATCCGGTGCTTGGTCATTTCAACACGAATGGTTCTGTTTATTCTATCAAGGTCGGTGTTTGACCATTTTATAGGCCCAAAAGAGTACGTTAGAAGAGGAATGGCATAGGTGTTGATAGCCCTGATTTCGTTGGAAGAGTTGAGAGAGCTCTTAAGAACGAATCTGAGTCTTGTAGTAAAAGCAGTCATTAGGTTCTTCTTAACTATCGTATGCTGTATACCCTTGGACTCACGAATACCCAGATACTTATATGACTCACCCTCAACCATTTCCTATATACAATTCTCATTCTCATTCCTCAATTCTTCGGTTTCCGATTCTCCTCGATTGAAATGCACTGTTCTGAATTTATCTAGTTCAAAATCCATGTCGATGTCATTTGAAAACTGCCTAGTGACATTGATTACTTGCTGCAGTTTTTGGTTTGAACTAGCGTACAACTTAAGGTCATCCATGTACGGAAGATGGGTTAATATATGACCATCCTCATCACCATGTATTCTGAATCCATGAGACATGCTATTTAGGGCTTGTGGCTCAATGGATTCATCTCCAAACAGAACCATAATGCACTAAAGGAGTCCCCTCAAAAGATACCCCTCGTAATGTGAATTGGTCTAGTTGTCATTGGTAGTCCATTATTAAAGTACTTGATTTTCGTTTCCCAATGCATCATCGCATGACCTGAGAGGTCAATCATGTGTGGGCAGCTCTTGTAAATTTTCAGAACCACAAGCAAAGAGTCATGTGGTACCGAAGGAAACGCTTGCTTGTAGTCAATGTAAGCCATGTGCAAGTTGCTGCCCCGCGAGTTTTTGCAACATCCTTTTTGTTCTTTGCCGAGGATGTTATTCTCATCACAGTTTTGGTAAATCTTATCTGCGATTACCGCTGTGAGGCACTTATAAGTCGTTGGAAGACAGGCGATTGGTCGAAATTCAGATGGATTTCGAGCATTTGGTTTTTTAGTCAATATATACGTTGTTCCTTTGAGCGTTAAGTTCGGTATCAGGTCAGGATGTTCAATGATCTTCTGGAAACTCTGCGCAGATATTTTGGCAGGCACACAATTAAGTTATGACAGTGATATAAAGTTCGTCTCGTTATGATGTTGTCATTACACAGCAGCAGAGTTTGTTGAAGGTAACTGATTGCGTCACCTCTGGATACTTTTTCAAAGCTACCAACTCATTATTATTTCGTTATACGGACATGGAGTCGAAACCAAAGGATTTATGACCATAAACCTTTATCATCGCGTCTTTGAATAACTGAAGAAACTTCTGAAACGTTGTGCGTGAATGTTCAAAACCTCTTCTGTTCAAGGACTGAAGCCTTCGGGAAATATGTTTTATACAATGGATAATATAGTAGAAATAAAATACTTATGGTAAATTTTGCTTTCCGTTTAGTTGTCCTGTAATATCGAGATTGTATAGAACTTACTCATTCGCTTGAAAAAACTTCAGTGATGACAATGTTTGGCTGGAACCGTAGACCAGGACTATGAACATAATTTTCTATGCATTCGACATTTCACAGGAGGATTACGGAGCGATTTACGCCACGGTTCTCCAGAAATAAGAATTAATGTAGGCATGCTTGATTGTATCTTAGTGATTTTATTTTACTCATTTAAAAACACGAAACGACACAGCATATCAATGACTATGTGTTTCATCATCTACGAACCAGTAAGTAGTTCTATATCAGGTGAAGATCCTCTAGAATCGCTGCTACCTTCATGATGCGATGAACTGCTAGCTCGGCTGATGTTAATCCTGGGTGTGCTTGGTGTTCTTATAGAACTCCCTGTAGTAACGTCAGTTATCACCTTTATTATTTCTACCTTTTTCATCGCTGATTCTCCCTAAATGGAAAGTGCAATTATCATTCCGATCTTATAATACTAATTACACATCTGAGACGTAAAATTTTTAAGAAAGCTTGAGGAGCTGAGAAGAGTTATATTTTTATTATAAATGCTTAGAATACTCACTTTTTCTGTATCATCGCTTAAGTCTTCGAAGGAAGCTATCGGTGCTGGTCCTAGTTTCTTAACATCAGAGGCAATCATTCGAGGTTCCATCGTCTAGAAGTTTCCCTATTTCTGAAACAGTCCCAATATTTATTTGTATGATTAGCGCACAGGAAGAGGTACTCCTTAAAAGCGGGAATTCACCCTCTTGAGCGCAGCAAGATACATTAGAGTAAAATGCTATTTTTTTAGCAGAATTGATGCCTTTGGCAGGAAAACATGCGAGGATTAAACCTCCTGGATGTTGTGGATGAATTGTCGAGGGATACGGGAAAAATAAAACGGAATATGAGGCTCTTAGTCTCAAAATACGATGACAAAGTTAACCCATTCTTCTATATAGATTTTTCTTTCCGATTTCAAATCCGGCCAGAGGATAGTTTCAGGACTTCATGGGTTGGAGGAAAAAGCGATCGAATATGAGAAAACAAATTTTATATAACTTTAAGTCATTTCATATAAGTTATTACATAAAACTTTAACTCTAAATAATTATCAAATAGATTAGAATCCTGTTCACTGGGATTGAGTCTTTCTGTTTCTTCCTCAGTTGATTCTTCAGTTGATTCCTCGCTTGGTTCTTCAGAGGACTCGCTTATTCTTCTTTCAGGTGATTTATTTCTGACTTTGCAGTCGATTATCTTGTAGCCAGTTATGTGGCCTTAGGCTTGTTGGACGTTAAGGTATTTAACTCACCCCTCTTAGTTGTGTCAAACAATTTTGTGTCATGTAATTTTCCCGCGGATGTGATTATTCCTTTTACTCTATGTGTGTACACTTTTGGGTAAGTCTGAGTTGATAATCGGGAATCACTTAGATAAGCAGTCTCTAGCCTCATTGTCTTTACCTTTGACATACTGCACTTCATACTCGTATTGCTCTAGTCTTAGCCTCCATCTTAATAGACGTGAGCTAGGGTCTTTCACGTTGTAGAGCCAGATCAAGGCTTTGTGATCTATTTGAATTATAAATTTGTTTCCTAGAAGATATAAGCGAAGTCGTTGGACCTCCCATACTATAGCTAACAACTCTTTTTCACGGGTAGTTTAGTTTTCTTCTGCCTGGTTTGATGTTCTTGATATGAAGGGGCAGAAGTAGCCGTTGTGTGATAGTGCTGCTCCCACTCCTTGATTAGATCAATCTGTACTGAGCTCAAAAGTTTCGTCAAAGTTTGGGATTAGTAATACTGGCGCTGAACATAGCGCATTCTTTAGTTTTACAAAACTTTCACTGTATTTGGGTATACAGTTGAATATGGTGTCTTTTTGGGTAAGCTGACAAGGGGACCTTTAGGTCTGGTCATTTTCGTTTTGGTCGATACTCTTCTGAGTGGTAGACACCTACTAGAGGTTTTCTGCGAAAAATCAAGAAGGCGCAATTTTTAGCCGTTTTCGAGAAAAATGCATTTAAAGAACTGCGTGCAGATTGTGATGGC
>WSXT02116139.1:0-11068 GCA_011762715.2 Neuroterus valhalla | reverse complement strand
CGAGACGTAGGAAATGGGGAATTTGTGTGACCTACATTACTTCTATAACCAGAATTAAGGGTGCCTTCCCGCCTCCCACGAGACTTGGGAAAACAGGGAGGTGTGTGACCTTCCATAATTTCTGTGACCTGTGACAGGGGTGCCTTTTTGCCCCCCATGGGAGGTCGGAAAAGGGGAAGGTGTGTGGCCTACATTACTTCTATAACCAGCCATAAGGGTCCCTCCCCGTCCCACGAGACGTGGGAAGTGGGGAATTTGTGTGACCTACATTAATTCTATAACCAGAATTAAGGGTGCCTTCCCGCCTCCCCAAGAGATTTGGGAAAAGAGGGAGGTGTGTGAGCTTCCATAATATCTGTGACCTGTGACAGGGGTGCCTTCCCGCCCCCACGGGAGGTCGGAAAAGGGGAAGGTGTGTGGCCTACATTATTTCTATAACCAGCCATAAGGGTGCCTTTACGGCCCCCACGAGACTTGGGAAAAGGGACAGGGTGTGCCTTCCATTATTTCTGTGACCTGTCGCAGGGGTGCCTCCCCCTCCCCATGGGACGGGAATTAGATGCTGATCCATTTAAACAGTTAATCACAGACATTAAACAATATTACCCTGGAAATTGATTATCTTCTGTTTTTTTTATAAAAGAATCAAAATCTGGAAAAAACAGAAAGAATAAAAATCTGAAAGAACCAAAAAAAATTACAAAAGATAAATAATAGAAAGAAAAAAAATGCTTCTCAAAATTCTCGAACCTTCACGTGGTGAAGAACGTAAGAAGGTACCAAAACGAAACCAATAGCGACACGATTGTGATCCTTATATCGTTTATTTTGTCAAAAAGTATCACTCACAGAAAAAAAAAATTCAGGCAAAAAATCTGTATTTCGATGAGTTCTATCACTTTTCATTCAAATTTTTTTTCTCTGCATATTAGCTGTGATAATCGCAAAGAACCATGATAATTATGGTTTTTTCGTAATTAGCGCGTCTAAATACATAAATATATATAGTATGAGCGAAATCGTCAGTTTACGCTATTCGTACCTCCACCCGGAGACAAAACAACCGAGACTGAAATAGGGAGGGAAGAATTGACAGATATAACTAAAAGGTTCAGTGCCATAATAAGCATTCGAAGGTAGGTATGATATATTATTTTGACGATCTGAAGTTCTATGTTGATTGTTTTCCAATAGTACGCTTATTTTATGAGGTTCGTATAATTTACTAAAAGATAAACATTATCAATATTCTTATATTCAGAATATGAGTTTCTTTACCTTTGTATGGAAGGCTATCATACGAGGTAAAAAGAAATTGAAATGGTTTCAAGATTTGAAAAATTGTAAGAGTTTAAAAATATTATTCTACATGAACACCAAACCTGAGAAGAGGCGCATTTCGACTCCCGGAATGTTGTTATCAGCAATAAAGAAAAGGATCTGACAATTTTGATTCCAATGTGTTGTCTGAAGTATGTCCAGAAAAAGCACCACCTCTGTTTTCAATATACCAATCGCTCAAAAGAATGGACACCAGAGAAGCACAACATCACTTTAAATTGAGTGTATGATTGTCTATCATTTCTCTGTTCATTATCAATATTTTGTCCGCCTCTTACTTCTGCATACATTCCGGTGGGTAAACTAGACTATTTTCCTTATTTTGTTAACTTTATCGGTCGGAACAACCACTCCGTATAACATAAGGTGTTAGCACACGGAAAATGTCTACTGTGGTGTTGATGCAAAACCGAGACATTAGAGAATTTCCCGTTATAAAAAAAACTTTCCAACTTTAAACCATTTTTTCGTAGAGTATTTTCGATTTCAGATGATCACGTGATGTAAGCATCGTATTGGAAAGTTTACAGGTTATGGTTTATTTCGCCAGATATCTTATATGTTCTATGGAAAAACTTCGGCTGTATCAAAATGTCTAAGCCGAAGATTAAGAAGATCAGTAGGTCAAAAAACTGACCACAGCCGTTGACTAATCAACAACTCAACATTAGAAATGAATTGAAGAAAGAACCATTTTGAACAATCATCTTATCAATTGTTCGAGAAGAATTGATCCCACGATTCTTCCCCTTCTAGTCCTGAAATGGTGTTTTTCCATCCCAGAAACAAACAAAAAAACTTAAAACTGAAGAATGCATGATTTTTCGGGTTGAACTCTACTAAGGCTAGCCATAGCATTACAAACAATGGAAAAGTGAAGCATACAAATTACGAAAGAATGACCTTCTTTTGTCTCCGTCTGTAGGTGTATCGTCATCTAGGACCCTCCTCGAATTCCCAAGGACCGAGAGATATCATTCTTCCAAAAGTTGGTTATTTTCGATACATCCAATAACCTAGATCCAAGCTCATTTCCGCGAGAGGCAAGACAAGTTGATGGACGTTGTAATGATGGTGATGATTATGAGGTACTATACACACCTTCACTGACCTTAGGGATCGAGCTCAGATGTTTTCTGGCCAGTTACAGATTGCTCTGTGGTGGAGTTACTTGAACCAGGTCTGACCTTTCTGGTTTTATTAGCTACGTCAGGTAACATAGGTATGCCTCATCATCTTCGCAGTCTCTCACAGAGACGCGGATCGCATACCTTCGGGGTCCTCCCAAGTCTCCTCTCCTCCATCAAGGGATTGTGCAAACGCTCTGCTCTCTCAATAGTCTCATTCCATCTTGAGTGGAAGGATTCTTTCTGTGGAAAATGTTTCACAAACATTTCATATTATATACGGAAGTTCGTATTACACATTTCGATTCCAAATTGACAGCGTATTTTGCACTCTTTGAATCTAGATTAGTGGTAGGCTTATCGATAATTACAATAATCAGTCACTAATGCTATAATGTTGAGAATTAAAAATTTTGTATTCCTACTTCTGAAAGACGTAGTGACTTTATGTTATAGTCCGGGCGCTAGAGAGGGGTCGCCGTATGCACTTCTATATCCAGTTGGAGACTTTAGTCATTTTTATGTTTTTTGGTGTGGAAAATCGATTTTTTGAGGTCTTCGGGCCCAAAACCCGTCAGTTTTTTTGGCATTAACAATTTCATTGTTCAAATCGATATATCTTGTCGTCTGCAATATTAACGGAATTTTCGATCAAAGGGATTGATTGCAAATTCAATTACGAACATTTTTCATTTTTATCTTTGAAAAAATGTTGATTGGAACAAAAGTTACGGGTTTGAGCTATTAGTCACCTATTTTCGTGCCCTAGGAACCATTTTACAGCCCTCCAAATGTGATATTTTTACCCAAAAATGACAGTGTCAATTGTTTATGTCCATCTCGTTTAATGAATTCTAAATAATATCGGGGAAACAGTCATCCCACATTGTTCCTTAACAAAAAACGAAATTTCAATACCCTAGTTGCGATTTCCAAGATGAGTAGTTGCTGAATAATCGCCGTTTTTGTAGCGGCCAGTCGATTGAAGCTTCGATTTCAGAGTCGCGCATGGCGTGGGTGCGTCGTGCAGGCGCTACAAAAACGGTGATTACTCAGCAACTACCCATCTTGGAAATCGCTACTAGGGCTTAAAAGTTTCGTTTTTTGTTAAGGAACAATATGGGATAACATTTTTCCCGATATTATTTAGAATTCATGGAACGAGAGGGACATAAACAATTGAAACTGTCATTTTTGGGTAAAAATATCACATTTGGGAGGCTTAAAAATTGTTCCTAGGGCACGAAAATAGGTGATCAATAACTCAAACTGAAGCTATAGATATATACTTCGAAATAGGCTATCATTAGTCTTAATAGCAAACGTACAAGCCAAATTAAGATCGAATGATTGCGAAAAGAGCGCGTATTTTCAACATTTTTGCACTTATTTGCCCGTAACTTTTGTTCCAATCAAGATTTTTTCAAAGATAAAAATGAAGAATGTTCGCTATGAAGTTTAGAATAAATCCTATTGATAGAAAATTCCGTAAATGTTGCAGGCGACAAGATATATTGATTCAAACAAGTAAATTGTTATTAACAGAAAAACAGACGGGTTTTGGGCCCGGAGATCTCAAAAAATCGATTTTCCGCATCAAAAAACATAAAAGTAAACAAAGTCTCCGACTGGACATAGAAGTGCATACGGCGACCCCTCTCCAGCGCCCGGACTATTAGCCTCCGTTGGGGGACATTTTTCTCTAAAAAACTTTCTCAGTGATTTTTTTCTTAAACATTTTATTTCCTCAAAACTAATATTTTTTCAATCTATTATTTTCTCAACCAAAATTTGTCAATGTTATTATTTCTTAACAAAAGCTCAATGATGTAAAAATCAAGTCACGCATTTGTTGCCCATTTAGTATTTTTATTGATATATTACAAAATTCATGACATTATGTTTTTTAGAAGTTAGAACAAGAACAACTTCCGAATAATGAGTTCGAAAAATCAGTTTCCAATAGTAGTTTGGAACAATTTAATATAAATAAACACATAGATGAAGTCAATTTATTTAGTCTGCGATGTCCCTCGGATCTTTAGTTTTATTGACGAAACAATTCCTGATAGGATGGATGATATTTGAAGGTCATAAACAAAATTGAGTCAGTCTTTTGTTATGAATAAACAGAATATAGGTTTTTAAATTTTCCAAATTGGTGAGTATAGCATTAAAATGATTGAAAATCTGAATGGACGAGATATGTTCACACATGGATTTCTCACACATGGACTTCACGGTATTTTATCAAAATTCTCAAGATATCTATACAAATTCACCGATATTTTGAGAGATTTCAAATAATAACAGGGAATTAAAGTGATTTCGAAATATTCAATAAGATTCGGGAGAATTTTTCAATAGATTTCGAAGTACTCAATATGAATTAACTTTCCCAAGGAATTTCCAAAGATTTGAATAATTTCTCAGATTCCAAAGAATTGCTTGGGATTCCAAGTTTTATTAAACTTCAAAGGAGTCCAAGAGATTCCAAAGGAATCCGAACGGATTTTATTGGATTCCGAACGATTTTCATGATTTTCAAAGGACTCCCATCCATTTACTCAAGATTCCAAATATTTCTTAGGATTTCTACTTTACTACAATTTTGAAAGATTCTAAAGATTTGAAGGGAATAAAAATGATTTCAAGAGATTTCATAAAATTTACAAGAGCTTGAAAAGATTTAAAAGGACTTCGCAGGCCTATAAATTTTTCGAATAATTTTTCAAGATTCAAAGAATTCCGCAGATTCCAAAGAGTTGCTTGTAATTCCAAATTTGATTGATCTCTAAAGGAGTTCATGAGATTCTAAAGGACTGCGAACGGATTTTAATGGTTTGTGAATGATTTTCAAGGATTTCAAAGGACTTCCAGGTATTTTATCAAGATTCCGGAGATTTCTCAAGATTTCTACAAATTCACCGATATTTTTAAGGATTTCAAATAATAACAGGGATTTAAAATGATTTCTCACATTCAAATAATTTCTTAGATTCGAAAGAATCTCATGGGGTTCCAAATTTTATTAAACTTCAAAGGAGTCTGAGAGATTCCAAAGGTTTCCAAATGGATTTTAATTGATTCCGAACGATTTTCATGAACTTTAGAGGATTTCCATCCATTTACTCGAGATTCCAAAGATTACTTAGGATTTCTATTTTACTGCGAGGATTCCAATGATTTAAAGGAAATGAAGTGATTTTAACACATTTCATAAAATTTCCAAGAACTTGAAAAGAATTGAAAGTACTTGTAGGCCTATAAGTTTCTCGAGTAATTTCTCAAGATTCAAAGAATTCCGCAGATTCAAAGAGTTGCTTGTAATTCTAAATTTAATTGATCTTCAAAGGGGTTCATGAGATTCAAAAGGACTGCGAACGGATTCTAATGGTTTATGAATGATTTGTAAGGATTTCAAAGGACTTCTAGGCCTATTCTCAAGATCCCGGAGATTTCTTAAGATTTCTACAAACTTACCGATATTTTGAAGGATTTCAAATAATAACAGGGAATTAAAGTGATTTCTCACATACAAACAATTAAACTTCAAAAGAGTCTGAGAGATTCCAAAGGACTCCGAACGGATTTTGATTGATTCCGAACGATTTTCATAAACTTCAAAGAATTTCCATCCATTTACTCGAGATTCCAAAGATTACTTAGGATTTCTATTTTATTGAGATTTTGGAGGATTCCAATGATTTGGAGGGAATAAGGGTGATTCTAAAGATTCAATAAAATTCCCAAGAACTTGGAAAGATTTGAAAATACTTCGCGAACCTATAAGTTTTTCAAGTAATTTCCCAGATTCCATAGAATTGCTTGGAATTCCAAGTTTCATTGGCTTTCAAAGGAGTCCAAGAGATTTTAAAGGATTCTGAACAGATTTTAATGGATTTAGAACGATTTTTAAGGATTTCAAAGGATTTCCCGGTATTTTATCAAGATTCCGGAGATTTCTTAAGATTCCTACAAATTTATCGGTATTTTTTAGGTTTTCAAATAATAATAGGGAAATAAAGTGATTTCACAAGATTCAAGGAGATTTTAAAAAAATTTTGAATAGATCTCGGAGTACTCAATATGATTAACTTTTCCAAGTAATTTACCCGGATTCGAAGAATTTCTCCGATTCCATAGAATTGCATGGGATTCCAAGTTTTATTAAAATACAAGGAAGTCCAAGAGATTCCAAATGAATTTGAACGGATTTTAATGGATTAAGAACGACATTTACGGATTTCAAAGGACTTTCATGAATTTACTTGAGATTCCAAAGATTTTTCGGGATTTCTAGTCTACCGAGATCTTGGATTTCAATTATTTGAAGGGAATAAAAGTAATTTCAAGAGATTTTCAAATTTCCAAGAACTTTAAGAGATAAGAAAATACTTTGCGGGACTAAAAGTTCTTCAAGTAATTTCTCAAGATTCAAAGAATTTCTTACATTCCAAGAATTTTAAGGGATTTTGAGTTGTATCCATCTTTACGGCAGTCCAAAGGATTCCGTAGGACGTTGGACGTTTTCGGATGTATTATGAACGATTTTAACAGATCTCAAAGAACTTCTAGGTATTTTCTCGAGATTTCGAAAATTTTCAGGATTTCCAGAAATTCAAAAATATTCTAGAGAATTCAAAAGATTCGAAGAGCTACGCTCTGCGCCTGGCATGCATGCAAGTTCAAAATTGTTCTCAACAAGTAAAGCAAGCTTGTATTGACGATGGCTTATGCATTTATTCTTATTTACATCAAAAAGTAATATTGTACAGTAGATAAAGTGTAATGGTACGTTTATTTCATTTGGAATTGTGTTTATTGTGTCAAAAGAAAAAATTGTGAACAAGAAACTCAAAAGCACTGAAAACGGTCGTAATAATTTCAGGGAGGCTGGAAACTTGCGGCAGGATGATGTTCACTATAGATTGAGCGTTGTAATAGAAAACGGTGAGTAATTAACATACGGACAACTCTAATATTTTCTTCTTATTTTCTTTAATTTTAAATTGCCTTGTCAGGAATCTAGCGAATGTTACTTGCAGTTCTCATTAATCCACAAGAAAAGAGTAAAAGCATTTTGTTCTAAAAATAAATCCTTAACATGTTTGGTCTACAAAATACATTCATTTACGAAATTTGGAATAACGCAAACCCCAAGTTCAAATAATTGAAACAGATATCCGTTGATAAAAAAGAATTAAGTTATCAGAATAAGTTGGTAAATACTGAAAATTAGAACAGCAAAACTTTATGGTGTTTATCTGACATAGCGTCAAAAACTGGAAAAAATGCATTTCTTCAAATTTTGCCAATTTTCTTCTTCCAAAGCATTGGTCTGGGAGGAAAATTACTACAGACCTTTTTTGTTCAAAATATGTTGCAGAAAACGGAAAAAAATTTTATTTGCCAAAAAATTAAATTTTCCAATTAATTGTTTTAAAAAATGTGATAAACAAAGAACTGACCACTCCGACGAACAGCCACCCAAAAAATTCGGATTCAGCGGCCCAAAATACATTTAAAAAAACCTTGGTTGATCCATGGGAATTAAAAAGGCCACGAGACCATACCTGGCTCCCGGACTACCAAAGGACTTCAAGAAATTTTGATTATTTTTTAACAATTCTCATTGATTTCAATGAACTTCTAGTTATTTTCTTAAAATAAACAATATTCTTCGAACTTTCGACCAATTTTAGAAGATCATGAGGGATTTCAAGGATTTGCAGGTTTTCAAAAGAATTTCGAAAGATTTAAAAGAATTCATGAAAAATGTAAAAGATACAAAGGATACGTTTTGTAGAACTTTAAGAAAATCACAAGAGTTTCCAAAAGAATTTAACGGATTCCAGTTTATTCTGAACAATTACCACAGATTTCAAAGGACTTCTAGTGTTCGCTCCAGGTTTCAAAGCTTTCTTGACATTCCAACCAATTTAATGAGCCTTTAAAGTATTTCAAAGATCCAAAGAGATTCCAAAGGATTTTGGAGAGATTTAAAGAGGGTTCCAAGAATTTTAATGGTGAGAAAATATTTTACAGGACTTAAACGTTTCCAAGGAATTTCCGGGAGTTCAAAAGATTTTCCGAATTTCAATAAATTACACAAGATTTCAGTTTAATCGAACTTCAAGGGAGTCTAAGAGATTCCAAAGGACTTCTAACATATTTTAATGAATGCTGGACGATTTCCATGGATTTTAGAGGACTCCAGGATTTTTTTCCTTCAAAAAATGTTGGAGGATCCCTTGGGATGTGGACTTATTTTATGATATTTGAAAGAATTTTTAGGATCTTGCGATTTTACAATTGATCCGAAGAGATTTCAAAAAATATCAATGGCTTCTAAAAAATATTGAGAAACTTTTGGTGGAATTACATGAGACTCTTAGTTTACAGAACTTTGAAGAGATTTGAAGGAATTTTAAGAAATCTTGATCAAATCTTCATAGAACCTCAAAGAATTTTCGAGGATCGTAAAAGATTTCAAATATCGCAAGCTCTATTTCGAAGGAATTTTTTAAGATTCTAGGCAAAGACACGTATAGTGTCTAAAAGGCAGTGCTTTGTATTATTTGAAAGGATTTTCTAGCATTTCGAGGGATTGTAAGTATTTTAAAGGGATTTAATAAGTTTCCTAGGAATTTGGAAAGATTCTTACAACATTACGGAATTCTAAAGGATTCTAACGATTTCCAAAAATCCATACATGGTTTGATAGGATTTCAAAGAATTTCAAAGGTTTCTATATATTTTGAAGAATTCAAAACATTCCAAGGAATCTCAGAAGCTGTTGAAAGCTCCCAAAGGAATCTCGAAGATTCTCAATAATTTTTCCCTTCAGGTGGTAATCGACAGTCTCATATATGATTTAGATTGTATTTGATTACCATCGCCTACGTTTCTCCGATCTATAGAATCGGTAGGGATAAACATTCAATTTGATAAGGGGTAAAAAATTCCAGGTGTTGGAAGAAATTTGAAGACCTTATCCAAATCAAACATGACCAAAAAATGTTAATTAGGACGCACGGTTGTGCCCATGAGAGTTGCCATGATCCACCATCGGCGTGGATATTATGTCACTTGCCTAATACTTTTAGTAACGATCGTTTATGAATTTAAATTTCAACCTACATGAGTGACGTTTTACAGCAAACCATAAATTTCACGACTTTTATATGCACTTGCTTGACGATGTTAACAAAGTGAACTGAGTACTTGTCACCAAACATGCATGCGCGACAATCTGTCTGCAAGTGATAATAATAATAAAATTGGAAAATAAGGAGTTTATTATTATGAAACGAGATTTTTCAAGATCCTCTCTTCTTTATTTGTTTATACGCTCTTCCTTTCACAGTTTGAAGAGTCTTCACATAACCATTGCATATACATACATATGCATGTCTCCTTATCTGCATACCTTATTCACTACCTTAGAAACTATTTCTTACAATAGCGTCTCAAAATTACTCTTAATTCTAGAAGCTTGCGACCTTTGTCACCCTACCCTAGGCTTCCATTTTCACTTTCCTCTACTTCCTATCTATCCTCTCTATCAACCCTTTATCAACTCCTTTGTCTCTTTTATGGACTTCTATAGCATCATTATGTTCACATAGTCAAATGCTGCTTGAAAATCCACGGAAAGTGTCATTAGATTTCCTCTCTTCTGACTCAATTCCTCATTGACAAGAAAGTTGAGCACATAGGTGATGTCTTTGGTCTCCACCGCTTTCCTTAACCCTTTCTGGTTATTTGGTATACTTTCCTTTCCCTGCACCTGTCTTTCCAGTCTCTTTCTGAGTACTTGCGGTTTGGCATAATATCGTTCAGACACAGGTTTGATACTTCTAATTTCATTTAATCTTCTTTCTTCTCTTTTTTGATAAGTAGTACAACCAGCACCGCATTATATTCCTCTTGCCAACCTCAACCTATTCAAACCTTATTGCAAATCTTCCATATATCTTCTCTACACCTTTCTCTGCCATTTTCAGTGCATAATTCTTTGCGCTATCTTCGCCTGTTGCATGGTTCTTTTTCAGCTTCAAAATCGCACTATGGCTCAGACCATTCTCCTCCCTTCCTCCTTCATCCTATTTTCCATGTCTCCTCATAGCCTCTCGGAATACTCCCTTCACTCTCGCATCCCGATTTTCTCATTCATACTCTTCCTTCTCTTTTACAATTTTGTAAAATTTTCCGTGCATCACCTTGACTTCAAGTTGTTTCAGGAAGTTTTTCGCCTTCCGCTTTCTTCACCTGTGCTTTGAGAAGTGAGGCATCTTGATGGAGCAATGCACTGTCCTCACTCCTGCTGTTGATTTCCAGGCCATGAGTTTCAGCTGCCTCCTCCGCCGCTTTGTAAAGGAAGGCTCCTTCCTCACTCATTTCGTGATTCCTGGCCATTGCCAGGAGAGGATCTCTACCGTTCAGGATGATGTAAACAGTACTAAGGATGATTCGGTTGTATAGGCATTCAAGATTGAGAAGTCCGCGTCTGCCTTTACGGCATGTTAGTCGCAGATATCTTGTTCAACGACGACAGGTTGGACGACCAAATCCGTCGGAGCAGGTGTTTGTATCTG
>WSXT02116128.1:0-11068 GCA_011762715.2 Neuroterus valhalla | reverse complement strand
AATAGAGATTAATTTTTTAGTCAAACTATGCAAGCAACGGGAATATATATATGAACTAAAATTGCGCACCAAAAAAAGATCTACAAATTTGGTCAAATTAACTTTTTGATAGGACAAGCAGTTTTTGCTTCATTTATAAAAAACCGTAAAAAATAAAATTAAAAACTAAATTTCTTGGAAAACTACACAACATGTGAAAAAAATTAGGCAACACAAGATCTGCACATGATCTCCCTGGCATAAATTCACATTGAACTTCCTAGGTCCTTTGTTACTCCTATGACTTTATTAATAAGTATTCTGATACATGTTTTGCCCACAGTACTTAGTAGGCTAATCGCTTTTATAATTATTACAGTCGCCTGGCCCACTTTTACCCTTGTAGATTGGGACAATAATCGCCTTTCTCCAGTCATTCAGAACTTCGTTGTTCACAGCACACATATTAATAAATTTACACCACTACAGATACATACTGGCAGCCTCAACATTCTTTAGTTTTTTAATGACGGAAATAATAATAACTTTTTTATCGCCTTGGACAAACTTTGATCGAGTGCGCAGCACGAGACGAGAATGTATTCGTTAAAGCCGGAGAAGCTTTAACAAAAGAGAATACATACTCATCAAATTAAAGTAGTCGACATTAAGCTTTTGAGTTAAACAAGCTCTATATAAAACTGTAGGGAGGTACAAAGACCGAGCTCGACCGAAAGGCGCGCTCAAACTTGCGAGCGAAGCGCGCGATGAGAATGTGCCTGCGCAGCGGGCAGATTTTTTTTATTGAAGATTCTTAAAAGAACTTCATCGAAACCTTTGACATATGGCATTACCATAATTTTGTTCTGATTTTCAAATTTGTCTTTCTATTTATTTGAGTTCATCATTTCAGTAATAAATTTATAACGTTCATCAATTTTCATTTTTAACAAATCTAATAGATATTCATTTTTAAGTAAGTTATTTCTTACAACATTCGAATTTTCTTTATGATGTCTTATATCAGATAACATGATAGCTCTATCTACAGGACCAAAAATAACACCAATTTCATTATAAATTGGGTTATGCAAAGCGAAATCCAGAAAACATCCTGACCATATTGGTTTGCGGTACCAATGACTTAAAATTATATTATTTTCTATTTTCCGTGTCAGACCTAAGAAATTTATTTCATTTTCTTTTGCTAATTCAATGGTAAATTTTAGTTCATCGTCTGCTAAATAAGATTTTCCAAGAATGTCATCAGTTTAATTCTTTTTGGAAGACAATATTTGCAGCAGCTGCTGAAATTGGTGACCCCATTGGTAATCCAAAAATTTGTTTGTAAAATACATCATTGAATTTGCAGTAAGAAGATTCTAAGCATAAACTCAGAATCTCAATAAAGTCTCTTTTATTTCAAAGAGTATGTTATTTAGGTTCTTGCCATCTATTATTTATAGAGTTTCAAATGAGTTTCCAAGATATATTTTTATACATAGAAACAATATCTAGAGATATGATGGTATATCCATTAGGAATGTTGATTTTATCTATTTTACGTTAAAATTTCCAACTATCTTTGATGTAATAATCAGTTTCGCCTACTATTTTTCGCAAACTACTTTTAATTCTATTTTGTTAGCAACACTTTCGTTGGATACTTCCAACCAAGAAGAAGAAGAATTACTTTGAAATCCAAGCCTAATCTATCAAGAATTTATGAAGATCGTACAAAATAACATACTTGATAAAATCATGTGGATATATTTGAGATTATAATAAGGAAAATTCTTCATCAGGCAGTTTTAAAAGCATCAGTTTAAGGAATCGACAGAATCCGCAAAATAATTATAAAAATTATTAATTCCGTCAAAAAATAATAATATGTCAGCGGATTTAATTTTCATTCTACAGAATTTCCTTTCTGGAAACAAGTTACTTTTTCAATCATTCAGTTTAAATTCACCTCGTACTGTTCCTCTCTATAGTAAAAACTGGAATATTGGGAAAATGAGTGTTTTCAGAATGAACAGCCGAATGATTGATTAAAAAAAAAGATCTATCGAAAAGTTGAAATAGTGGTGAGAGATTTTCCGAATATGAAGGGGAAATCTCTGTCCGGAAACGATATGTCGTGTGTTAGAAGCGATTCTATGCGTATTGCGGAGGAGGGTTGCATGGTGGTTGACCTATGGAATTTTTATTGAAATTCTCGGCATTTTCCCACCGTACCGTGAAGCAGACTGCGAGGCGTCGGAAATTTACGCTACTGCTGATATTAACAAGACCAGAAAGGACCTTCGCATTATTTTCACGAGTAGCCACGAGTTACGTTTTCCCATTTCAAGTTCTTCCTCTTCACCATTTCACCCTTTTTTCCAAGCAAGTTCCAACACTCTCAGTCTGGTTCTCCAGCAACAGGCGAGGCAGTCAATGAGGAGTGAAATGCCCTGCTTTTCGCTGCCGATTTAGAATAAAAATCTCCCTCCTGCACAGTGGTTCGAAATCCCGAAAAGCTGGACATTTTTCTCAAATTTGCCACATTCAGTGAGTTTCTGGTGGAGAAAGTTTGTGGAACATGGAAAATGCACGTGAAGGTACGTACATTCAGAATAAATTATGAAATATATATATTTCGCGAACATGTTTACGATGTGTGCGATGTATTGCAGGGGGAAAATTTATCTTCTTTTGTACCCGATTTACGAGTTCACGCAGAGAATTCTTTTTATCCTGCGAGTTCCTGTGCCGAGATTTGCTGTTTCTATTGCGGGAAAGGGTCTACTTTTCGAAACCATTTCCACTTGCTGCCCCGAGCTGCCCCGTTTCAAGAGAAGACGTTTTTTTAGAAAAATGTCTGTCATTTTGGGTACACCGTATTGAATTTTGGATTTTTTACTCTATTTTCAAAATCGCTTCGAAACCTTCATTCCCAACGGTGGACAAAAATTCAAAATTCGAAATGGCGGACATTTTTCTAAAATTCGCCATGCATTTACTTCAAAATAAGTATTAGGGGTTTTTGGGTACGCTCATCTCGGAAATGAAGTCAAAATCCAAAAATCGAAATTGCGAACCCAAAATAGCGGAGATTTTTCTAAAAGACGACTTTTCTCGAAATAAGGCAGCTCGGGGCAGCAAGTGAAAACTATTTCGAAAAGTAGATCCTTTTCCGCAATAGAAACAACAAATCTCGACACAGGCACTCGCAGGAAAAAAAAAGAATTCTCTACGTAAACTTCTAAATCGGGTACAAAAGAAGATACATTTTTCTCCTGCAATACGTCGTACACATCGTAAACATGTTTGCGAAATATACGTATTTCATTATTCATTCCTAATGTACGCAGCTTCACGAGCCTTTTCCATGTCGCACAAACTTTTTCCACCAAAAACTCACTGTATGTGGCAAATTTTAGACAAACATCCGCCATTTTGGGTCTGCCATCTCAAATTTTGAATTTTTGACTTTATTTTCGAAATCTTACCCTTGTGAAAGAGAATCAAGAAATATTTGTCAAACAACCTGCACTTAATTCATGCCTGTTCGTGCACGTGAAGTGTACTCGAATTTGATTTTTCCCGCTCGGAGACAAAGTAAAATCAAAGTAGCTTTTCGTGCCCGCTTCTTTAGCCTTAGAGCGGAGAACATAGCGTTTGAGGACAAATCATTGACCCAACTCAATTGTTAACATGACACCCTTGATACACTGCACTATTCAGTATGTGTTCAAGTAAACTGCATAATAAACTCCTATGTAGTTTTTATCATTTCTTCATTTTTTTTCTTCAAAATTACATGAGGATATTTATAGCTTCTGAAACTGAGCTTCCGAGTTGAAAGCACTCGGCAAGCATTGTTGAAAGCTTTGAAGTGAAATCTGTTCAATATTCGGTAGTCCCAGGTAAAGGCTATGAAGTTTGGATACTTTTGAAGAGAATTTATTGATGTTCCGATATTGTCGAGTTGGCTGAATCAGAGAGGAGGTTTTCGAAGCCAACTTTTATTTGAATAATGATGAACAGATAATTAGCAAAAATTGCTAATAATATTGAATGAAGGGCTCTGAAAGCATGATGTAAATATGATATTCTGCAATATGTGGCGGAAATCCTTTTCAAATACGGGATTGAAGGTGGGGTTTGTTTTTTAAGTGTGGAGCAAAGGTCATAAACTGGTAACCTTAGAATGATAAATGGAGAGACTCCAAGTTACCCTCTTGTAATTCTCAAGTCTAACATTCGAAACGCAATCCTTACGAGGACTGAATTACATCGCGGATCCCTAACCCTATAGACATTCAGACAGATCGTCTTACGAACACGATCTGTGAGGGTCTGTTATACGTCTTGATTCTAGTCACGAGATTACACTATACCCACTCACAGTCATATGAAGAACCTTTTCGAAATCATCAAAAGATAAAAAAAAAAGATGTGTGTATTGCTTTTAACATATAAAGATATTAGTTACATCTATATAGGGAAGATTATTTTAGGCTAGCATCTGAACTTTCATCTATTAAATTATAAAGCTCTAAGACATGCAGTACACTTACCGCTTGCCTGGGCGCCTATCGGCAGAGGGCCAGTTTCTCAGCTGTTTATGCTTGAGTGATTCTGTCCCTCCTCCCGAGCCTCGCACGACGCAGCGCAACAGCCAATCAGCGTTGAAAAGGCAGTACCGTAATGCGTAATATAGAAGTTGTTTACTTGGGGACTTGTGAAGCACGTATTCACGAGTCTATACATACCGTCCTGAGTGTTTACCTTTGTCTAGTCAGTCGTCGCTTCAAATCTGGTTCGAACTGGATTTCTGATTGCTATCGCCTGAGGACCACAACCCCCGATACCGGCTCCGCTGCAAGCGGTGAGAGTACTTTTAATCGAAGGAATCCAAACTTCAATTTCTTGAGGTTGTGAGCAGCCAGACTTTGATGCTCTTCACTTTGGAGATCCTAATCGGCATGGATGGCTTTTTGTCTTCATTGCATTTCTATTATCCCTCTGTTTCCTGCCCTGATATTTGAGTCTTCTACTAAGGATATTTTAAGTGTGTATAATCGTCTTCTGCTTCAAAAGATTACGTGAGAACAGGAATGGCATAGGTGATGATAGCTCTGATTTTGATAGCGGAGTTGAGAGAACTCTTCAGAACTAATCTTAGTCTTGCAGTGAAAGCAGTTATTAGGCTTTTCCTCACTTTTGTAATCTGAATACCCTAAGACTCTAGAATACCAATATATATGCATGCCTGACATTCATCTTTTGTCTCTATATGGTCCTCATTCTCGTTCTCCATTTCAGTTGTTCCTAATCCTCTTCTAATTAAATGCACAGCTCTGAATTTTTTCAATTCAAACTCCATATGGATGTGACTCAAAACATGAATTGTGATATGGATCACTTGCTGCAGTTTCTGGCCTGTAACAGCGTACAACTTCAGGTCACCCATGTTCAGGAGATGGGTCAGTTCATGTCTATTATCATCCTCATGTATTTTTATTGAATAGGACGTGGTGTTTAGTGCTGGGCTCAATGGATTTGTCCTTGTTTGCGAATGATTAAAATATTTGTCAATGTGAGTCATGTGCAAGTTTCCTTAATGTTTCCTAGCTTGCGTCATGACCATATCATTAATAGTAACAAGATCATTACTGCCTGCGAGTTCTTGCAACATCCTTTTGTCCTTTGGTAAGGATGTTATTCTCGTCATGATGAGAGTAAACCTTGCCTGCGATGACAGCTCCTAAGGCACTTATTAATTATTTGGGGACAGGCTTATGGTCGAAACTCAGATGAATTTTAGCGTCTGGTTTTTCAGACAACATATACCTGGTACCTCTGAGCGTAAAGCTTGGTATTAGATCCAGATGTTCGATTTTTTTGGGAAAATACCTTGCCATTGCAGAGTGCAGACTTGTTCGGCACTTGTAACAGAAATTTTACAACATGCCCAGACCTGGAGCTTTCGAATCACTTGATCTTTTGAAATCCGCTGAAACGTCTGAGCATGTGATGTGAGCAGGCTTTGTTACAGAGTTCTCGCTTTTTTCTGTGATCTGTCTCAAGCTAAATATCGATCCGCACATGATCTCACTGGCATAAATTCACATTGAAATTCCTAGGTCCTTTGTTACTCCTATGACTTTATTAATAAGTATTCTGGTACATGTTTTGACCACAGTACTTAGTAGGCTAATCGCTTTATAATTATTACAGTCGCCTGGCCTACTTTTACCCTTGTGGATTGGGACAATAATCGCCTTTCTCCAGTCATTCAGAACTTCGTTGTTCACAGCACACATATTAATAAATTTACGCCACTACAGATACATACTGGCAGTCTCAACATTCTTTAGTTTTTTAATGACGGAAATAATGTCGTCGATACCCATTCTGCTTCCGCCATCTACATCGGGATTGTCTAACGTATCTATGTCTTTGTCACTGTTCTTATGCTCCGCGGCTTCACCCTCATACAGCTTCTCGAAAAAATCCCACAAACAGTCTTTCACTTTGTCCAAATCCCATACCATTTCACCATCAGTATTCTTTATTCCGACTACCTCAGTGCTAGTATTTCCTTTTCTAGTCTTCTTAATGCATTTCCAGAATAGTTTCTTATTTCCTTCAAAATCATTTTGCATTTTCGGATCTTATTCCGTTATGATTTTTTTCTTGCTTTCTCTTACAAGTAGATTTACTTTCCTTTTTTTTATCCCTATGATCATTTATGACCCTAGCCCTATCGCTATCGCTAATACCTCTGGTATTCGAAATTCTCGAGTATGCTTCTTTTTTTTTTCGTTGACTGCGACGCGTATTTCATCAGTCCACCACACATCACCGAACTTTCTTCCTACAGTCGCAGTACTACACACTTCCGAAGCACTCTTGTAGATGATATTCCGCAGTGTTCTCCATGCACCTTCTACATTTTTGTTGACTAATTCTGTCCTCCAATCATCTTTGTGATGCCCTAAATACCTATCTAGCTTTTCACGACATACTTTTTGTACGTCTGATTTTTGTAAATTCCATATTCAGACTCGCGTCTGTTTCGACTTTTTAATAATTTTTCGTTTCCTCCATCCTTGAACTGGATTCATTTTTCAAACTATATGATAGTGATCCGATCCGCATTGAGCAACAAAGTCGATCTTACTATTGCTTTCGCCTCTGCACCAAGTATACATATGTATCATTTTGTGTTCAAACCAGGTGTTTGTGATAAACAAACCCTTTTCTAAGCACAAACTGATAAATTTATCTCCTTAACCATTCGTTTTTGTGTCTCTGAAATGACCAAGTGCTTTGTTAGTACCTTCGCGTTGCACACCAAGCCAACCATTCATATCTCCGACTAATATTATTCTTCCGCCTGAATCACATGTTTCTATTATATCATTTAACGAGTCCCAGAAGGTGTCTTTTTCCTTTTTACTGCCACCACATACAGGAGCATAGCATGCTACAATAAACAGTCTTCTGATCCCTACTTTCATTCTAACCCATAATAATCTAGGAGATACACATTCATAAATTTTGACATGCTCTTTTTCTCTCTCACTCATAATTAGACCAATTCCTTAACTAGCGTGTGATTCATCGTCTACTCCTGACCAGAGTTCGTGTCCGGTACGCACAAAATATCTATCTTTCTTACGCGCATAGTATCCCGCAACTCCTTTTCCTTTAGATCATTTACACTTCTGACATGCTACACACCCAGTCTCCATTCATCACCTGAAAATTTCCGGCGGGCACGCTGTCCGTGAATGAAAGTGTCAGTCCTGTCATCCGAGGCTTAATTATAGCTTGTATTATTCATCGTGTAAATTATCCATCCAAGTACTAACTCCAAGCAAGAAAATGTGCCGTAAATAAGGTCATGAACAGATTAAGAGCTAATCCTTATATATTGGTGTATCAATCCATAACGTCAGTCACCACCAAACATCAGTCATGTGAAGGAAGGTAAAAAAGTCAAGAGGTAGGGACAAATGAAGCCGGAACAAAACAAGTTATTATTTGTCAGGTTACTCACTGAGGAGGGCACCAATCTCTTGCAGAACTAGTTGAATCTTGAGAAAAATAATTCTGTTTTATTCAAAAACTTGAATTTGAAAGGAAGACTTCTTATTCCAACCACAAAGGATGAACTAATTTCTCGAAATACCAAGAAGATACATTCTCTATCACAAAAATACAAACTTCCATAAAAATAAATCAATTTTAACTAAATGAAATTTCAATAGTCGATTTCATTCAAAAACATGAATTTGAAAGAATAACTTCTTATTCCAGTTTTTGGATTTGCTGTTCCTATTAGTCCCTTTCTCCTCGTTTTCTCTCTATTTGGCATGAGAAACCTTATCATTACCATCGCTGCCGCCAACATAGTCCTCAAGGTCATGAGAGGCCCGACTAATATCCATTACTGAAGCCTGATTGGAAATAGGGAAAACTCTCCAGAGGTTTACTGGATCCCTTTCGAAATTTCCGCAAGAGAATATTAGTGGAAGGTATGAACAATGGGTTATTTATGATGTACATAATATAACTAAATTTTTAACCTTTTCGAAAAATAAGTTTTTCGGAATATGATTCAAGTGAATAACTTCTATACGTAAACATGAAAATGTTTCACTCTTTGCATGTCTGAATACATTCTTTTGTAGATAAGAGTCCGAATGTACACGCATGACTAGCCTAACATTAGCCTCATTTTTTCCTTTAAGTAGTGACGTACTTTCTGATAAGACATTCAAGTCCGTCAAAAGTCTTGACTAAGCCACTGATTCAAACTTCGAAGCTCTCAAATTTTAGAATGGTATTTGAAACATAATATGCGTAGTACTGCGTCATTCTAGAGTATCAAGAGTGCAATAATTTTCCCCATAAACAGAAGATGGTGGCGGCGGCACGATTGTGCGGGAAGCATAGAATTTCGTAATTTCGAAACAGTACAGTAATCGCTCATTAAATACGATCGCAAAGTCCTTTCTGTTGTAGAACTGAGTATTGGTTGGCCTTCTGGCAAACAGCCAAAATGGCGTCCCGCACGCTAGATTAAACAGATTAACCGCACGCTTCTCCTGGCCCGAAGTACGGACTTTCCCAGAATGCCGTTAAAAGCTCACATTGCTGATAAATCGGATCTACGAGACTTATAACAATTGCTCGTATGAATTCAATGGAAGGGCTTTCTCAAGTCTATTCTTCAACTATACAGACACTTGATAACGCTTATAAAAAGCTCCTTTCAAAATCTTAATCTATTCAAATGAATATTAGTTTTCCTAACAAAGTTCAGTAAAGATGCAGAGTGTGCAACCATTTTATTTCGGTTTCGTCTAATTTAAGAGTCTTCTCCAGAAGTGTCCAACGCGTGAGCAATGGTGTAAATAAATGTCACTCGTCAATCCCCTCTCTTACCATCTTGAACGCCTTCATGCCTTGAGAGCCATGTGGAAAGGGGAAACGAGAAGAGAATTCTCGAAGAAGCGCTCGGAGAAGGGGAAGAAAGGAGAAGCGCGCTAACCTTGCGTTGGACACCCCTGCCATAGAAAGAAAGATTTATGTGGAAACTGCACGCATCAGAAGTAAAACTTAAGCAACGATAATGATGCAAACTTTGTTCTTTGTTCAAATATATGTCCTTCCGAAAATCTCAGTCTTCCAAGGAGATGAATGGGAGGTGTTTTGAGTAATACACAGTTGATCAGTTATGTGGTCACAAAGTGAGCAGTTCGAACACACGCGTGTATATTATGCATTTTTTCAAATAAAGAATAAGAACTCTCTTTCGATTAAGGGGTCTTCGTAATCGGAAAAAGGTCTATCCCTTATAATGAAAAAATCCACATCCGTAAAATATACAGTCAATTTATATTATGTGTTCCTACTGGAAATTATTCATTCCTGGTTATGTTTCAAACTGGATTCAGGACACTCCACTATAAATGATTTTACTTCCAAAAAATTACACGACTTTCTTATAATCAACCCACTCATTCCTTTCCTTCTTCTTGCTCTTACAAGTTTCACTCCCAACTTGCATGTTCTTTCATGAAGCATAAACAATAATTTTCATCCCATTTCATAACACGCATATAGGAGTTTAACTTCTAAAACTGTATCTCCAGAAGAACACCTAAAGTCGATTAGCTTCAACTATCTGGCAATGTAACGTGGCTTGTTAGAGAACCATTGATTAGATAGCAGGACCAACAATCTCAAATAGTATCAACTAATACAATATGAAATAGCAGTAAATTATTATTAAATTCTCAAAAAAACAATGATTGAAAGCAAACCGTTTGTCAAGGAAACAATTGATTTCTTCGAAACTTGAACTTCAATGTGTTTTTCTTTTAGAAGTATTCTTTCGTCAAGTCATTGTTGAGCGCTTTAGCCCTGAAAGTTTAGTACATCTGTATGAATAGCGGATAAAAGAAAAAATAATTATTTCTGACCTAAGATATTAAGAGGGCCCTCAGTTATTGGTTCTATTATCCTATGCAACCTACACAGATTTCCATATTTCAACTAAGAAATTAGTCATTTTCCATTATCGAGTCGGTCGAACATGCCTTGAACATCTTATATTTATCAAAAAGCCCCTGCTCCTACAAAAAAATATTATACATAAAATATATTGTACATAAAGCGTACTGATTATACTTTAGGCTGGTCCAAAAATTTTTTTTTCGAATTTTAATGCGAAACGACCGGAAATTTGTTCGAATTTACAAAAAAATACACACATTTTTTCCACAAAAAAAATCTGCCCGCTACGCGTGCATATTCTTGTCGTGCGCTTCGCTTCGCTCGCAAGTTTGAGCGCGCCTTTCGAATCTCGCGCTTCGCGCTCGATGGTAATTTCACCTCGCGCTCCGCGTTCGGTTATGATTTTACCTCGCGCTACGCGCTCGGCCTTTGTACTCCCTACAGTTTTATATAGAGCTTGTTCACCTCAAAAGCTAAATGTCGACTACTTCAATTTGATGAGTGTGAATTCTCATTTGTTAAAGCTTCTCCGGCTTTAACGAATACATTCTCATCGCGTGTCTCGTGC
>WSXT02116106.1:0-11069 GCA_011762715.2 Neuroterus valhalla | reverse complement strand
TGAAAAAATAATAAACATGTCCTGCCGGACAACACCGTGTCATAACAGAGAGAGCTTATTTGAATATTTCCGTCGATTTCATAAAACACACAATACAGTGTTTCCATTCAAAGAAAGACTCAGAATGATTTGTTTTATAAATTTGTAATTAAATTAAATTTTTTTAAACTTGTTTGAAAATTACACATTGTTTTCCAACAGCTAGATTTCACAGGTAAGGCCTATCGGCTAAATACATTCGATTGATCGTGAACAAAATAAATTAATCTGCTAAAACGTGACCAAATTAGGCATTCGTTTATTACGTTTTTGACCAACAATCTCTGAATATGTAATATTCAAAAAAAAGCAATGGAGAGCTATTAGCGAGACATTGACAATATATTTCTTTGAAAAGAACGAAATATTTGTGATAAAAAGTGGCAAAACAAAAAATTTATTTATATAATTCATTTAAACAAATAGAAATCATTCTATTTCATAACGGAGTATCATATCAAGAGGTACTCCTAGCATGTCTGAAGATGATTAAAAAAGAGAACTCCTTCTTTGCGAATGAAAGGATATTTGGAAAATTTGGTGCGCTGAAATTTTTTTTCTTAGTGTCCCGAAGGTTCAAATTTATCCTCCTTGATAAAACCACCGAAACAAGAAACGTCTCTTTTTTTCAACTTTAAACGGTTTCATTTTAGATGCGTAATTTCTCTGTTTAGAGGCATCCATTACCAAGAAAAAAATGAAAAACAATTTTTTTGGGAGTGATAATTTTGACTTCTAAATGTCGGATACTTGCGAATTAAAGGATATTTGGAAAATTTTGTGTAACTTTAGATATAGTGGATGAACGAAGGATACCGTCGTGACGCGTTGGTAATTTTTTAATCCTAATGTGTCCCTAAAAAACACTCAAAGTTGCGAAGCGCTGCAATTGTTTTTCTTAGTGTCCTGAAGGTTTTAATTTATCCTTCCTGTCAAAAACCACCGTAACAAGCCATTTTTTCGAAAAAATCTTAACAAATCCATTTTCCGGTTGAATATTCATCAATTTTTTGAAAATTCAATCTTTCGGTTTTTTAGTCTTTTTAAGAGAAAATTAAACTACTTAGTGAGTAAGTTTATTTCAACTAATTTTTTGAAAATAATTTTTTTAAGTGAAAATTTATTTTGCTGTTCAAAAATGAACCTCTCTGTCTGAAAATTCATTTTTTGTTATTGTTCAAAATGTTCTTTAGTAAGTTTTAAAGCATTTTCGTATTTTTGGCTTGAAATCTAACAAATTAGTTGGACTTTTTGTTTTTTGACCAAAAATAATTTTTTGTGGGATTTAAGCACGTCGTTTAAATTCCAAATGCTTTGGCAAATATTCATCTCTACGTTGGAATTTTAACTATATGATCGACTATATGATCGCGCTACTCGCTCGGCATTTGTACCTCCGTTCCTCCGGCTTAACGAATACATTCTCATCGCGTGTCTCGTGCTGCGCACTCGATAAAAGTTTGTCCAGAACGGTGGGGAATTTCCTTGCCTTAAGTTTTTCACATGTTGTGTAGTTTTTCTAGAAATTCCATTTTTTTATTTTTTCATTTATTTTTTACGATTAAAACAAAAACTACGCGTATAATGGGAAAAATAATAACAAATTTGAAGATATTTTTCGGGTGAACAACTTTTCTTTATCAATCTTTTGTAATAGCATTAGTCATTTCTTCAAAAATTTTATTATTTCATTTTTATATTTAATTTTCCTGTTTGAAATGAAAACTACATATCCTGTTAAAGAAGTTGATAACACATTTAAAGATATTTTCCTGGTAATGAACTCGCGTCTATTTGAATTTTCCTAATCTTATGTCAATTGTTAAAAAGTTGATTTTTCCCAATATTTATATGCTTCTTTATAAATGAAGCAAAAACTAATTTTCCTATCAAAAAGTTAATTTTACCAAATTTGTATAAATTTGAATTTTTGATTTTCTGAGAAAACTTGAAAAGTTGTAAAGATCATCCTGCAGGGCTCTCGAAAAGAAAAATTTTTTTTCTTCGAACTTTTTTTCATATCTTGCGTTGTTTGGCTAAAAATTCTCATATTCGTATACAATTTTGAATTTTAAAAATGCCACAGCTCTGACAATTTCGTTCTCATCAAAATAAAATCATGAGGAAAAATTGTTCCTCTTTTTACGTGCTACAAGAAACGGCACGTAAAATTTTTGAGTCTAGAAAAAAAAATCAAAAATATTTTCAAAATGCTCCCTCTCTTTCATTTTTGATCCAAAACAGCTGGTTAACGAACTCGACTTGTATTTTTGGTCCCTGGAAATTTCGTTCTCGTCAAAAAACATCATGGGAAAAAATTATTCCACTTATTACTCACTATAGGAAGCTATGCTTACAATTATCGGAACTTGAAAAAAATGGTCTCAAAAATTTTCAAAATGCTCCCTCTCTCCTATTTGTGATCCAAAATGGCTGACTACTGAACTTGACCTTCAGTTTCTGATACTGAAAGGACATACCAAACGCCAATCAAATCGATTAGTTTTCTCGAAAGTTGTCGTGCTAACAGACAGGCAGACAGACAGACACATTCGTAAAAACCTGTTTTTCGGTTTCAGGGGGTCTCAAAACGTAGACATTTGACAGAAACTGGGAGGGTCAAATTTCACGCAAATCTAATACCTTCTCTCATGAGAATGTAAAAGACATTTTCACGTTGAGAAAATCGATAAAAATGGAAAAGATATTTGCACTTGATGACTATAAGAAATCTTACGAGTTTGTTCAGCTTTTAATCAAAACCATCATTCTATATAGTCCTTTTCGCCGAAATCGTCCCTTATGAAATCTTTCAAATTGATATAGTTTCAAAACTTTGAACTATGTATTGAAAATTTTCCAAATATGCTGAAACTTATGAATTCTACCATTGGAGTCATACTCATATCATTACACGTATTCCCACTTATTGTATAATTATTCAAACATTGGAAAATTGGATTAGGGGAGTTGAATTGAATACCTTGAAAACAACATATCACATAGCAGTATAGTCAATTTTTATGTTAGTAGCGTTTCGAATATATGAATTTTGAATTCTGTGCGCGAATACTTCCATATTAAACACTTTTTTGATCTCATGCATTTGCAGTATTATTAATTAATGGATTTCAAAATAATGAAAAACCTCCTCAGAATAATTGTGGACATACATACATTGGAAACTGCAGTCCGATTTTCTTTTAAATTAGAAATGGTAGAATTAATCATTTTTATGATATTTGAAAATTTCCAATGTACAATTCAAATGTATCAATTTTCAGATGAAAAAACGTGTGCACTTTCCTGTAGTCAGCAAGTAAAAATATGTATGGGTTTCATTCATTTAAATCTCATCATGCATCCAATAATTGGAATATTTGTTTATACTCTCTCCCTGTTGCGGGTTTGAGAGTCTCGGCATAACCTTCTCTCTATTCCTTTGCACACCTCACCACTAACTCAGGGATGAGGGGGACCTACAGTTTAAGGTGGGTTCCGAACCACCAAGACCAACTGACTACTCTTGCATCCAATAATTTATTTCCGGCAGACAATCTAAGAAAAAACTCGATTGGATCCTGAGACTTTGTCAAGTCATAAATTTCAAACCGTAATCAAATATGAGATTCTTACATGTAACAATTAATTCCTTAGAGAGCGCTTATCGATTTTTCGTCGTGACAATGTGAAAAATCAGCTCCTTTGAATTAGAATTTTTTTTAATCACACAATTAACGACAAATACCGAATGGTGGTTTGAAGATTAAGCTATCCGCCTAACAATGAAAAGTTGTTACACCGTACACGCCTATGGCTTTCGGTCAAACGTTTTTTCATTTCGGCTTTTCCAACTTTGAAACTTATTAGGACGTTCATCATTCAAAGGAGTTCAACTCAGAAATTGATGGATGTTATTGATCTATCAACTTTGGAAATCGAATCCCTGAATCGAGATGCTTATTTCAAGCTAAATTTCAGCCTAGAATCTCAATCCGTAGCCGTAATACATATTTTTTTTATATTTTGAGCTCTATCGATTAAAATAAGAAATGAATTCAAATTTGTATAAATCCCTATTGTAGAGGACAGGTTGAAAAATACTACAATTTTTTTCAAATGTCGAGGATCAAATTTTTCACTCGTGGAGGACTTCAAACTCGGGGTATGGGAAGACGAGGGTCATTTCTCCCGTTTTCCACACACTTTCTTTATCAGCAAATACAAAACTTTTTTTCAAGAATAAAACTTACACTTTTTGACACCTCTAATGTTGAGAAATATTTTCGACTTTTCTTCCTGACTTCAGCTTTAACCGTCTCCTTTCCCCCATCCTCCTTGCAGCTACTCAGATAGAAACTCCTGGGTACCATAACCTGATGAATACTGTTAAATTTGTCTTTGATCAAATCTGAGTTTGAAAGAGTGGTTCCAGTGTCTCATCTTTCTAGGTACAGGAATAAGAAATACTAATCACAGTGACCAGCGAGGCAGTCAAACAAAAAATTTACAATTGGAAAAATTTCAGGTTACAGGCAGCAGCCTGTAGTCACCAATAACCATAAGATTTATACATCGAATTCGGTTTACTTCATACTGCGCATGAGCCATAGAAAAATGACTGTTTGGTTGTAGACATTTCAACTGCGACACGTGGTTTCTGTTACCAGTAATAAAAAATCGTACTTAACCTGTTCACTGTGATCGGTTTCCAAGTTATTGTAACAAGATCGTTTTCCATACAGACTTTGTGGTACTAGCGACCACATCGAACTGAACAGATTTTTCAGGTTAACGTAACCATGGCCTATTCCTCTTTGTATCTTTTATCACTATTTCAATAATGGTCGATGCAGAGGTGTCCAACGCGTGAGCAACGGTGCAAATAACCGTCATTCTTCAATCCCTTCTCTTACCACCTTGAATGCGTTCATTCGGTGAGCGCGCTGTGGAAAGGGGAAACGAGAAGAGAGTTCTCGAAGAAGCACTCGGAGAAGGGGAAGAAAGGAGAAACGCGCCAGTCTTGAGTTTGACACCCCTGGTTTAATGTGTAATAATGTAAACTATTGAGATGATGCGGAGTAAAAGCAGGATTAAGTATAAGAAGGTATACATTGATCACGATCTGATGTGGAAAGAGAGAGAAATTCAAAGACTGCTGAATGACAAAGCTAGAAGGGAGGGGAGAAAAGGCGAAGGTAGAATACCTTGAAGATAAGAATAGAGGAGAAAATGCTGGTTTGGGATGAGGAGAGAGAAGAGTTGAGAGAAGCGCAGAGGGACTTATTTCGTAGGAAATAGGGGGTTGCGGGAACAACAGGGCGGTGGAGTGATAAAGATGCTCTTTCGGAATGTAGCAAGAATAAAAAAGAAAGATGAGGACTTTTTGGAGGTTTGTGCAGGGATTTGATGTTGTTAGGCTGGTGGGAACGTGAGTAGAGAACAAGGAGTGGGGCATGATAGGCTCAAGGCTACCAAAGGGGTTAAAGTGTAGGCTGTAAGAGGCGGTCAGGTCAAAGAAGAAATGTATGGCTAGTGGCGGGAATATAAGGGGGATCAGGGAGGGTTTTGGAGCACGGTTGTGGTGAGGGGCAGGGGGTCAAATGAGGACTGTAGAGGAAGGAAGGGTGACGTGCAAGCTTAGGACGGTGTACAATAGAAATGGGATGGAGAGGATTAAAGGTAGGGTGGAAGAAGTTATAAGCGAAAGAGAGGAAGGAATGGTTGTACTGGGGGGAAGGATCAATGTGAAAATGGGGAGGGAAGGGGGTCTCCACGTGGATGGTCAAACAATTCGAAAGGAGGTCAAAGGACACGGTTATGGATCAGGAGGGGGATATTATGCAGGAATGGATGGTCGATAGAGGGTGGGCAGTGGCGAATGGTTTGATAACAGGGGACAAACATGGGGAGTACACATATGTGAGCAAGGTGGGACATCATTGATAGACTATGTGGTCAGGAATATGCAAGGGTGAGAGGAGACGGAGAGATTTGCAGTAGAAGAAAGGATAGAATCGGACCTTCAGCCATTAATATTGTGGATAAGAGGGGAAGGCGGCAGAAGGCAAGGAGAAGAAGTTTCGATTGGGGAGATAGAATTATTACCGGGGGAGGCTATAGAGAAATACCAGGAGGATTTCGGAGAAGTAAGTTACAAAAGGGAGTTGGTGAAAAAGATATGGGAAGATCTAAAAGTGATGGTGAACAGGTGCGTGTAAAAGGAAAGATTTAAAAGTAAGGAAAAAGGGATGGTGAAACCGTTGTAGGATAGAGAATGCAAAAGGATGAAGAAAAGGGTTGAAAGAAGTATAAAAAGTCAAATAAGGGTACCTCAAAGAGGTAGGAGTACGGAGAAATGAGGAAAGAGTTTAGGATGATGTGTAAAAAAAAGATCAAGGGACGGAGAAAGATCTTGAAGAGTAGTTGAAAAGTGTTAAGACCGAGGAGAACGTATGGGAGATAATTAATAAGTTAAGAAAGCGTAGGCGTCGGGACGGAATAAGTGATAAGATAGGAAGTGAGGAGTGAAGAGAATTTTTTAAAGAAACGTTTCCGAGCTCAGACCAACGGAAAAGATATGATGGAAGTAGAAAAACAAGGGATGAAGGGTGGTTGGAGTTGAATGACGAGGAGATAGGGATTCAGATGAGGATGTTAGGAAGGTCGAAGGGAGCAGGCTTGGAGGAGGTGCAGAATGAAGCATGGATATTTGGTACCACAGCAGTTAGAGACAGACTGAAAGAGGTAGTTTGAAAGGTTTAGAGAGGTGAGGGATTTCCAGGAAAGTGAGAAGAGGGGCTGATAGTGTCACTGTATAAGAAGGGGAATAGAGATAGGCAGGAAGATGACAGAGGAATCACATCGATGAATGCGGCCTACAAAGTATCCGCGATGTCACTGGCGGAGAGTCTACGGCATGATGTAGAGGGGAAAGGCATATTGCTAGAGACTCATGCGGAATGCAGAGCGGGTAAGAGCACACTAGACAATATTTATATTTTGCAGCACTAATGGATAGAGAAATAGTAAAGAAGGGGTCAAAAGTGTACGCGTTTTTCATAGATTTAAAAGGCGATTCCAAATCGGTGGATAGGGAGAGGCTGTGGGAGGCGATAGAGGAGAGAGGCGTAGAGAAAGATCTCTTTAAAAGGGTAAGAGAGGTGTATGAAGAGACGAAGGATAGGGTAAGAGGGGAGAACAGGATCTCGGAGGGTTTCTGGGTAGAAAGAGGGTTGAGGCAGGAGTGCCCGCGTAGCCCAACGCTTTTCGTGATCTTAATCGCAGACATGGAGAGGAAGCTAGAGGTAGGAGTGGTAGGGGAAGTGAGGATGGGAGGGGTTGGAATTTGATCTCTTGCGAATGCAGATGACATAGTGTTGTGCGGGAAGTGAAAGAGTTTGTGTATCTGGGTAGACGTGTGGAGGTAAAAGGGAAGTGAGGGGGTAAATAGGGTGCAGGAGAGGTACATCAAATGGACAATGGTGTTGGACAGAAGTACACCTAGTTATATCGTTAGGAGGGAGACAGGGAGAACAAGTTTAGGAATCCTGACAGGCAGCTGAGCATGTAAGTATGAGAAAAAATTCTTGGAAGAGAGGGGGGGAAGTTGGCTAGTAAGGGAGTGTTGGTGGGAGAAGGAGACCATGAGAGGAGATAAGAAGATGGAGGAAGAGAGAAAAAGGTATTTTCGGAAGAATGGTCTGCATGAGGATGAAGTGGGAAGAAGTCACGAGGAGGCAAAAAGTTGTATGAGATGGATAAGAGGAAAGGCATGGAGAAAGAGAGGGGGCAGAAGGGGCAGACGGGGAGGAGAGGAGGAGAGGAAAAGATAAGAGAGTCAAGGTATAATGAGAAATATGCGTGGATTATGCCAATGGAGAGAGCGCGATACTTGTATGAGAAAGGAGAGAAAGGAAGTCAGGAGATAATAGCAAGGTTGATATGTGGAAGCATGAAGGACTTCAATAGGTTCTGGCTTCTCCAGGAGAAGGGAATGTGTGAATTGTGTGGGAAGGCATATGAAAGGTGGAACACTGGGTGGAAGAATGCGAGGAGGTGAAAAGGAGTGGAATAAGCAAGAAGGTAATGCTGCATGAAAGGGGAGAGAAAAGGGCGATTGCATTGGTGAAAGGGGTCCTGGGTAGGATGAAGAGGAAGAGAAGGAAGGAGGAGGAAGGATGGAGAAAAATAGATGTGTAAGGGAAAGGAGAAATAGAAATAAGGTCATGGTAAATGAAGTATATAGTAGATAAGGAATAGCAAATAAGGCATAGTAGATAGGAATTAGGTAGAAACTGAAGGCGTGCGAGGGAGCGGTCATAGTATTAAGGAACATTGTATAAAGTGTGGAAGGATTTTAGGGATAAGTACTTCATATAGAAAAAAAAATGGTAAAAGATGCTGGTATAAGCAAGTCAATTTTTCAAGGCTAATAGGATGAAGAATAAACTTTTATCTATCTACAAAAAGTTTGAATAACTAGAAACTTCGTGCGTTTTGAATATGTAGTTTTAATTCGGATGACGAACGAGTGTTGTTAGTGCTGATTGCTTCCATTGCTAGGTATATGAAGCACTTGTTTGAACCCAGAGCAGTCATGCGTTGGATCTACAAGAACTGTTCGCGATAAAAATTGATTCGAAACTCTACCGAACAGATTTGACGGACAATTGCACTGATTGAACGAACGACACGATCGAAAGTCTCTTGCTTTTGTGAATTGGCGACATCAAAGGGCCCGCTGATCCCCAAGTCCTCGTTAAGGAGACACGTACCAAAAGATGAGAGACGAGAACTGTAAAAGACGCGAGTGAACTTCTTTGTGCGTTTGCACATTCTCCGGAGGGAAAATGCCACTTTCTGTCTCTAAATTTCCAGAATATTACGTTTCATTTTAATTCACTTAGATGATTCTCGGGTGAACACTCCTCTTCTTTCAAGAATAGAGAGCACAAAGGTATTCTCTTATTCTTAAGACACATGATCACTTCTCCAACCATTTCAAAATTAAAATAAATGACATTCCGGTCGCTGTCTCCTGAAAATTATATAACTCAGAAAGTACTTGAGGGAATCGAGTCACAAGGCGAGTTTGAAACGTACTGTATTGTGTTACTGTGTTAATGTTACTCGGGTCTCTGTAGATGCAGGGCTGTTCAATTAATTCGAAGTCTATTATTATGAATAATAATATACAATTCGTATTGTTTGTATTTTCATTGATTGCATCTAATCTGATCTATTGTATTGAATATTGCACAACATTCTTGTTTATAGGAAAACGAACAATAAAAAGTGGTTAATAACTGTATAAATTATTAGAAAAGTTCATTTCGTGTGGTGTCTGAAAATTCTACTGAAATTCTCGATGATTTTTGTACATTTGCAATGTTATATTCAAAATGTACCTGGGATAATGGTCTTATATTAGAAATGAAAGGCTGTCGCGTCCTTTAGATGTATCTTCACAATTCCGTTCGAACCATAAAGTTCATGGTTCCTCATCAGAAAGAGACGAAAGAATTTCAGATTCAGACTCACGCTATAATGTGTGAAAGTTCCTTTTTTTCAAATGTAAATGCAACAGTTTGGTAGAAAATTTAACAAAGTCGTTAAAATTTTTTTGGTTCAAAATAATTAATATTTCCAATATAAAATTGAACTTTTCCGTTTTTGGTGCGAAATAAATCTTTTTTAATTGGAAATACAACACGTTTTTTCGAAATGTTTGTTGGATCATTAAAAAATTTTCTAAATAGTCATTCGTTTTGTTTATAAATTCAACTTTTATGTACAAAATTTTTTCTTTTTTGGTTGAAATTAACTTTTCCGTTAAAAATGAAACTGTTTTTTAGAAATTTTCATTCATGGAACAATATAGAATTATTGTTTTATTTTTGCGCCTTATATCATAATAATTTCTTGAATCAGTATTCATCGCAATCTTCCCAAAGTTTAATATTCATCTCTTTGGTTACAAAACCAACTATTATTGGTTGAAAATTCAACTTCTTCCTCAAAAATTGGCCATTTTGTCTTGGATGCAAACTATTCTGGTAGAAACATTAATGATTTGGTAGAAAATTAATATTCATATAAAGAATCATATTTGCAGGTTCGAAATTTAATTGTATTTTTATTGTTGATTTTATATTATGTAAAAATCAGAAACTTTTCAATACTCAAATTTTCCATTGAGAATGCATCTCTCTTATTTGAAAATGTCTTTCTTCAGTGTTAAATTTGGGTATTTTATTTCTGATTCCGACTTCTGAATAGAAATGCAACTGCTCCATTGCAAATTCGACTATTCAATTGGGAATAATTTTTTTAGCTTTTTGAAATTGATCTTTCCTGATCGAAAATTCCGAAATTTTGTTAAAAATCACTGTTTTTAGTTGAAAATCCAAATGCTTTGTCGGAAATTTGTTTTGCCCAAATCTGGAACTAAATAGTTTATATTAATTATTTTCTAGATGGGGAACCATGAGGTAGCTTTAAGCCTGTTCTTCTGTTGCTATTATTCTAAGATGATTAGATTTAATATTCAAAGTTCAGGAATACAATTATTTATTAAAAATTATTTTGTTATCAACTGAACTATGTCGTTGATGTCATTTCTTATTTCAAAAACCTAACGATTCTGTCTGGAAATCCGGCCGTCATGACGGAAAATCAAACTCTATTCTGAAAAACGCGTCCTTTGAAATTGCGAAATTTCCTCTATTTTAGTTGAGAATAAACGTTTTTCTTCAATCAACTCGTTGGTTGAAGAAATCAACTGTCTCCTGTAACATTTGTTCTTTTGGCGAAAAAGTTTTACCGTCGGGTTCAAATTATATTTGTTTACGTCTGAACATAATTTTCGTTGTTTTTATAGTCTACTATTAGGTTTTAAATTGAACTAATTCTCCTAAGAGGATAATAATTATTTTTCCTTGCATTAGGAACTGTTTGAGCTTCACTCAATTCAAATATGTTTTCTCTTGAACGAACAACGACGAGTGCCTGTGTGCACATTTTCTAAA
>WSXT02116084.1:0-11069 GCA_011762715.2 Neuroterus valhalla | reverse complement strand
TTAAGAGCCTGGTGGTCTGTTTGGATGATGAACTTCCTCCCTAATAAGTACTGCCTCAATCGTTTGACTGCCCAAACAATAGCAAGCAGTTCCTTTTGTGTAGTGTCATAATTTACTTCTGCTTTGTTAAGTGTCCTAGAAATGTAACAGCAGGGGTGACCTTGTTGGGAAAGGATGGCACCGAGACCTACATTTTCAGCATGTGTTGTAAGAACAAATGTTTTTTTTATAATCTGGGTATCTTAACACAGGTGATGAGCATAAGCAGTTTTTCAAATCTTGGAAGACCACCCTCTAACAAACCCCCGACAAAACCAGCCTTCGCTCAATCCAGGACGACATTCCAAGAGGCCTCGTCGAATTCTAAGTACCCGAACATTAACAACCCCCAAATCACTCTATGCCTCTACAGCAGATACTTCAAATGTTCTGTGGTATATGTAGAAGACCAGGACACAACGAATCCCAATGCTACAGCACAGACCAAAATTTTCCGATGGGTCACTCCACATCTCGCCCACCGAATCGCGTCCACAATTTACAGGCAGACGAAGGAATCCCAGAAAACGTCCTGGAATGCCAAGAGAAGCAAATATCTCAAGAGATAGAGTCTCCACAATTTCAGGAAGATTATTTTCAATTAGAGCAAACCTCCCTGGAACAAACAGAACAGGAAGATTATTAGTGGACAGCGGATCCTCACTTAACCTAATTAAAGATGAGCTCGTTCATTCCAATCATCCACGTGAAAAATTTATCAAAGTGTTCTCTATGGGGCACGATCAGCACCAGACAAAGGAAATCACAAAATTTAAATTTCAGGGAAAAGAGCATGTATTTGGCATTGTGCCAAATGACTTTCCACTGCCCGAAGATGGAATTATCGGAACCCCATTCATGCAAAGTTATGCATTTAATCTTTCAAACACTCAAAAGTGAAACATAAATTACACGATGACGGGATATTTGTTCCATCAAACACAGTTAAGATCATTTCCATGGAGGTAGAAAAGGAACAGGGGCACATGCTTATTACAGATCATCCACATATTCCAGACTCAATTTACCGCATTGAAAACTATAAGCTGAAGATCCCGATTTCCAACCAGACAGACCACATGCTGACGTTTTCATCCAAAGAAATTCAACCCAAGTATATCAGTGTTTTACCCGAACGCGAAGAAAGGGTACATTTCATAACGACACAAGAATTAGCGAAAAGATTAGAACTTCTCCGAGCAAACACGAGACTCTCGCATATTGAAGAAAAACACAGAGAAGGAATAAAAAAAATTGTTCAAAGTTATCATGATATTTTTACCTTAGAAGGAGATCCTGCCCCATGCACAAATTTAGCAAAACACGAAATTATCTTGGAAGATCAGAGACCCATTAACATTCCTGATTATTGTCATCCAGAGTGTCATAATGATGAAATTATTCGTCAAGTGAAAGGGATGCTAAACAAAAGAGTTATCTCTATGTCAAGGTCACCTTTTAACTCACCCTTGTGGGTAGTTCTAAAAAAAGCAGATGCTTCCGGGAAGAAAAAATGGCGAATCGTCATCGATTTTCAAAAGCTAAATGAAAGAACTGACCTAGACGCATACCCGCTACCGATAATCGATGACATACTTGACCACTTAGGCCAGGCGAAATTCTTTTCAGCATTCGATTTAAGCTCAGGATTCCATCAGATACCTATGGATCCAGAATCCAAAAAATTTACAGGGTTTAGCACAAATCAGGGACATTTTGAGTTTGAACGCCTACCTTTCGGACTCAAGAATTCTCCCTCCACATTCCAAAGGATGATGGACACTGCTCTCAGAGGTTTAGTAGGAAAAATTTGCTTTGTTTAACTTGACGACATCGTCGTATTCGGCCCGAGCATCAAAGAACACAATGAAAACATCGTCATTCTGTTTGAAAGACTCCGACAAACGGGATTGAAGCTGCAACCTGATAAATGTGAGTATCTCAGATCAGAATTGGAATATCTTGGTCATATAATCACAGCAGAAGGAATAAAACCAAATACCAATAAAATCCAAATGGTTAAGAATTTCAAAACACCCACTCACCCAAAGCAGGTGAAATCATTCCTGGCATTCGCCGGGTATTATCGGAAATTCATAAAAAACTTTTCCACAAGAGCAAAACCACTCACAGACCTTACAAAGGAAAACCATCCATTTCATTGGACGTCGGATTGCGAGGAAGCCTTCCAAGATTTGAAAAACTGCTTATGCTCATCACACGTCCCGTGGTTCGTCCATTAGCACGACAACTTTTGAAAAAACTAATCAATTTTTTAGCCTTTTACAAAATCGCGCCTCTTTTTTGTATGATTGTGTCAGCTGATGTCTGCACGGAAAATATGTATCGATCGCATCGTGGACTCTCGTCATATCCAAGTGAAACAACTTTATTTTTTCATCGCGCTCAGAAAATCCCGGAAAATTTTCTTGTCTTCGTCAATATTAGAGTAATATTATGGAGAAAACAACGAAATTTTATCGTAGCGGACTTTGATAAGTCATCATAACCTCTAAGAAAGTACAAACGCTATCTAGGCTATATTGAATAATTTCATTGTCATTATATTGTGTGATTGATCATCCTTGTAAATTGGGGAGAGATGGGCCACTTTTAGTGAGGTGAGATGAGCCACTGAGTTTTTATAAATCAACCTTGCGAATTACATTAGATAATGAACAAATGAGAATTTTCAAGAAAAATTGAAACGTGAAAAGCATCAGAACAAATGAAGGGTATATAAAAATCTGAAACTTATGTTTTTAATTGGATATAATGTATGTAAACGGGAATAAGTGTAGATTCAAAATAGGGGAAATATTGCTTTTAGATATATAAATTTCAATATTTTTAATAGAAATATTACTTTAATATTATTTCTTTCGATATTATTATTGTTTTATTTAAAAAATTTTACTAATTGATTTTTTTTGGAGCGTGGAGACTCTCTCAATTTATTTTGTCATATCTATAAACTATTAAGGCTAAAAAGCCTGTTGTACAAATAAACAAATCGAAGGAGACAAGCTCCCCGGAGATCTATACGACTTTTGTAAAACTTGTAAAACAGTTAGAAACTTTTTTTCATGTATAATTCCATTGATTTTCAAAAAATAGTAATTTTCAGTTCAAAATTTAGGAGACATGAACCATTTTAATAGAGTGGCCCATCTCACCCCGCAAAATTGTCATTTTGAGAACTTTTTTTTTAACGGGACAAAATCATATGAAATCCAAACAATAACTGAAATCGGTTTGAACATTGATATTGTATAGCCTTTCAACGATGAATAAGAATTGTTTAAGAATTTTTACTTTTATTTGGTACGTAACAGCTGTGATTGAACTCAAACTGGCCCATCTTACCCCGTCTTACCCTAATGGTTATAGTAATGACATTTTCAAGTTTCCAAAATTTGAACCAAACTGAGCTCTTTCAGCCAGACAACGGAAGATATGAAAAAAGTTGAATGAAACGAATGTTCCTTTATTGGACGCCTACAAGATTATTTTTAAAACTTTCTGAATTTCATCAAAGAATTAAGAATTTAAATTTTGATCGCACAAAAAATAATGAAAAATACAAACTTTTATTTTCTGGTCAAACTGTGCAAGATAGGGAAAAACAGAGAGATGAACAAGAAATTTCCAAACAATAAAGATCTACCATATTTGAATTGAAAAAATGAAATCTCCAGACAATCGACACAAGCTCTGGAAAAAACAAATACATACAAGTCCCTTACCAGAAAAATACCTGTAGATGTGTTATCATTCTTCCCATTAGACGCGAAGTTTTTGTTACGATCGTAAAAAATAAAATAAGACATTAAAAAATTCAATTTCCAGAAAAAGTACGCAACATATGAAAAAAAATGTAGCAACAAAACTTCTTTACCGTTTTCAAAAAATTTTGATGAAGACAAAGTAACAAATGCACAGCACGAGACACGCGATGAGAATTATTCGTTTAGGCCGGAGAAGCTTTAACAACAAAAAAAGTCACAATCATCAAATGAGGTAGTTGACATTTTGCTTTTGAGTTTCAAAAGCTCTATGTTCAAATGTAGGGGAATACAAAGATCAAGCAAAGAGCGCAAGACGACTTCATTACAAAGCCGAATTTGCAAAAATAATTTGTTTCGAATCAATAGGTTAAACAAATATTGTCAAATTTGCAATACATTGCAAAAATCATGAAAAATAACGTTAACTCTACACCCATTAAACCTGCACTCATAAACCCTTAGCTGATGAACCCTGAACCCATAAATCCTAAGCCCATAAATCCATAAACCCTTCACCCATAAACCCTGAACCCGCATGAACCCTGAACTCATAGAGCCTTAATCTACCATAAATCAATACTTTCCACACTCTTTCAAAATGCTAGTTCAAACCCACAAATGTAGGAAATTAGCCGTGCTTTGAACTCCTCAAATTCTATATGGTTTATCTAGTTCATAACCCAAAATCTTGTTATCATGCCATATTTTGTTTTGAAAAGTTTGAACAAAGTATATTTGAAAAATCAGCTTCGTTAATCTCTTTGAAATTCAGTTACAAACATTCCTGGCTGAATCTTGTTCAATTCGGTTGAGATTTGCGACCTGTAGGTGGTTTTGAACGAAATTATGGTTATATCCCCAGCGTGCGTGGGCACGCTCAAAATCACGAATTAAATAAATTTCGCGCATTTTTTTCAAATTTGTAGATTACCAACAATTTTTTTTTCAATTTTCATTAATTTTTTTAATCTAGATAAGTTCCAGTTATGCTTACATACCGGTTACTGATATTTTCCTCAAAACTCATACATAATCCAGGGATCACCTTGCTTTCTGGAAAATAATGTTACGGGCCCTCCTTTGATAATCTAACATCTCAATTGACGTGCACCGCACGGAAGAACAGCTATCCTCGTCTCCCCATAGCGAGCGAGCACAGGTGCGAAAGGGACGGATGGGACTTGCCATGCGGGAACATTCTGAAAACTATCAATTTCAGTCCGAAATATTTAATTAGGCATCACCGGGCTCTTCTAGACAAGGTATGAATGCGCGAATAGATAATTTGAACCCTTGCAATGAGCTCGTTAAATTTATGGTCGTGGCAAAGGCTGCGTTCAATTTATATAAGCAAATGAAGAACGCGTTTCGGTAATTCTGAACATTTTTATGTTAATCTAAGCGTCGTCGTTGGCGCTCGTTTCTCTCACCTTCGGCCAACTACCGCTGGCCAGGATAAAAATGGTTCCTGTAATTTCCTTCGATTTCGAACAATCCTAAGTACTTCATTTACAACGTATTTTCTAAAGTTGGATTCAGAAATCAAATTATTGCTTTAAAGTTGATCAGTCTGCAAGGCACCGAATACACTATGGAAACTATTGCAGTCAATAATGACGACTCTTCCTCTCCAATTTTTGATAAAATTTGTTCTGTTTACGTATATGGAGAAGCTGTTCATTTTTTAGTTTGTCCGTTAACCTCCATACTTTTTGATGACCGCTTTCATGCATTCCGAGTAAATCTCGGGTCAAAGGATCCTTGCATGACTTCAATCACATATGAAAATCTTCCACACAAGCTTTCTTGTTTGTTAATTAGAAAAAAAAACATATTTTCATGTTGCGACACGTTATTTAGTATGATAATCAGGTTAGAACCAGGAAATTTTGAAGGCCTCCTATTCTCCTTTGATTACTTATTAGAATCTTTTCTTTTGTAGATATGAGAGCTCTCTAGAAAAATCTAATTTTTCATTCTTTCGATAAATATTTTTTGCTCCATAACTTACTTTACTAATAACATTGAAATAACAAAACTTCTTATACTATGTTAAGAAACATAAGATCGTTAGAATGTGATAACGTGTAATAATGTGTCTTGAATGAAAAATGTGTTATATAATAAACAAGAGAGTAAGGACTGAAATGTTCTATAAATATATATGAAAGAAACGTGCTTTGTATGGGATTTATTCACTGAATTTTATTTAGGACCAATTATTGTAAGTTATATTATATAATAAAATATATATGCTTAACCTAAAATGAAATCAACAAGCTTTGTTTATACCGTGAAGAAGTTGCAAATGGAATAGTGCGAGGTTGTTTGTAAATAAATTTAGTAAACATTTCAACTAAGTTTTGAGTAGAATACTACGAATTCAAAGTAAAATCTTTACCACAATTATAGTGGTAAGAAATTGTTTATCGCCAATTGCATTGCGACAAAGATTTTATCCTATATGAATCAGTATTTTTCTACTATAAAGCATTAGTAAAAATGCTTATCAAATAAATTAATAAGCAACTTCTTACTACCTTACTAATTACTTCTAATACTAATTCCGACTTCGAGAATATGTAAAAATTAATATTTTATTACTTCAAACATACAACAGTGGTAATTACGGATATTTACCTGTAATCATTGCAGGTATTTTTATGCAATCGTAACAGGAATTTTTCTGTAATCGTTACAAATACATTTCTATAACGCTAACAGACATTTGTTGGTAATCAACACATCTATTTTTCAGTAATTCTCACGGGTATTTCTTGTTAGTACTACGACTAAATCCTGTAAAAGTTCAATATTCTATTTACATTCATTTTATGGTTACAGACTTTCTGGTAATTTAAATGGATTTTTTTTCTCCGTGTAGAGGAATTATCAAAACCATCAATTTGAAATCATAAATCTCCATTAAATTTCATGCAACAAAGATTTACAAATGTGTCATTCAATAAGTTTTACTTAGTATAACTTAGTCGAGTTAGTAAGTCACCCCAAAAGATAAAGGAACACAGGTTTAAAAATGCACTAAAAATATCACGACACAATATTTGAATGGTTACAAACAGTTTCTGATGCACAGTTCTCTTATGAAACCCAGATAGGAACAACCCCGACTTTTTCTAGTGCTCCATACCAAACGTGAAAGTAATTACCTTTTTTTGGTTGAACCTTTACATGAACTACGTTCGGATTCTCTAATGGGATGGTATATTCATTCCGGAATAAGTTCGCACGATAAACATCTTGGTCGTCTCTAATGTAACAGTAGTCGTGGGAATTATCAAAATTCTCAGTGTGAGAGCTAGGGACACTTACGAGCTTTGACGTTAAATGGGTGTGTATATTGAGAGGTTTGTGTATACCCATACATTTTAAAGATATATAAACGCGCTCTCCTACATTTATATCATATAATGGATCAGCCACCCATCCTGGCACCGACGATTGAGGAATGATCTCCAGATTTCCAAATTCAACATTCTTGGCACCTGTCCATACTACGTAAATGCGGCTTTGAGAAGAGAGAGTCATGTGACACTTTTCTGGATTGCTACTGCTTTCCATTGCATCTAGTTTAGGGGGATAAAAATAAAGATTAATTAATATTTTGTAATATGAGAGAATATATTTTAAGATAGGCAGTGTCTACGTGTACTGAAAAAATCATGCTAGTTCGACTCAAATATCGCTCAAAATAGATCATTCGCCAAATAGTTCATTTTTTCCAAATTTTAGTCATATCAGATAATATTCAGACATGTCGCGAGGTTTTTCGAAACCCCATAAAATTGACCTAAGAAGATTTTTATTTTCTAGAAAAAGAAGATTCACATTTCTGGAAACACGTTACTCATTCCTTGTTTAGAAAATATACCAAAATATTAGTTTTCTATTGATTAAATATCGATGGTTCAATTTGATATAAACGCGATGAAACAATGTACAATGAATATTTAACACATTTATCAAACAGAAAAATTTTGTTTAAATATTTGCAAATTACGACATTGATTACAGAAAATAATAAATGCAGCAGGAGTCAAGCGCAAGCGCTCTCGCTGATTCACCCAAATCGATTGTCGCGTCTGCGCAGTAAGACCTAATTGGAATGTTAACGGACAAAATGTTACCAGAAGGAACCCAATATAAGGAATTTGATATCCTGAAAAAGGTAAAAATGGCGCTTGACTCCTTTTGCATTCCTACCCTTTGGATGCCAAACATTATTTCACAGGACAAAACCATATGAGAAAAATACTCAAATATTTTCCTTCTTCCGATTCTTGAAAAATTTCTGGAAATTCTTGAAACAGTTATCATTCTTCCTCATAATAAGAAAAAGTCTGTATGAACGCATAGTTTCTTAGAAAAAAAAATTACGATGGACAAATATCCGTCAATTAAAACTACCAATAAGATAGTGCTACTGCGTAACGTTTATAATTTTTACTCCAGCCTTAACTATTCATTTATCTTTCCAACAGCTGCATTTTGACGTGTCAATAGATTCTGTCAAAATATTGTAAACTTCAAGGTCAATATTTCAATCCTTCTTGGTTAAGCCGAAGAAAATTTCAAGTATAACGTTTCATCAGCAATCTGGGTAGCGTAAACTTTGAGGTTATTGTTCAATCGGTCACTGAGCCCCTTGTCATAAAGTAAAATTTTTGAGTCCATCTGGAGGTCCATTATTGCTCAACCTATATTCTGCTAAATTGCACACAGGTCTACCTGATAAACTAGGACTTAAAACTACGCCTACTGATTCAATCAAATTTGAAGACTACTCCCACAATTTGTTTCTCCCCACTTATGTAGTAGAAATTTTACGCACAGAATGTTTACGTTTTTGCAAATACTTCACTTGGAAACCAATAACAGAACCGACTACTATGTCTTCACATTTATGCTACAATGAACGTTGGTGTTCTATTCAGAATTTTCGGTTCTGATTATTTTAATTACCTATCACGAACTTCCAATCAATCAAAAATGTTTATTTACTATTAAACATATAATGGTCCTTCGAAACGGATTTTTATCGCGTTTGTGACATTAAATTGCGTGATAAGAAGCTGTTCCTATTTTGACAGTGACAATGAAGTGACAATGAAGTGACAATGAAATGACAATGAAGTGACAATCAAGTGGCAGTCACCTTGCACAAACAGTGTTCTCTTGAGCATCAAAACTTTGTGAAGTCTATCCTCTATTCTCGTGCAAAAAATGCATCTCACCAATAGTCAATGTGTGAAAAACCTAGGATCAACTGCATCAAGCTAGTGAACTATTTACACTCACCGCTTGCCTGAGCGCCTATTGACAGAGGGCCCGCTTCTCGGCTGTTCATGCTTGAGTGATTCTGTTCCTCCCTCCGAGCCTCGCACGGCGCAGCACGACAGCCCATCAGCCTTGAAAAGGCAGTACCGTAATGCGTAGTATAGAAGTTGTGTACTTGGAGACTTGCATAGCACGTATTCACGCAACGGTTCAGAGACTATACATATGGCCCTCAGTCTATACATACGGTCCTGAATCTATACATACGGTCCTGAGTGTTTACTTTCGCTTAGTCAGTCGTCGCTTCAAATCAGGTTCGAACTGGATTTCTTATTGCTATCGCCTTAGGATCACAACTTCCGATACAGGCCGCCCTGCAAGCGGTAAGTGTAATTGAAAGTCTGGAGGGAATTCATAAAGGCTATATAGAACTGCCAGACGACCGCCTTCGACTCCTGTCAGAAGGAAAGCACATCACGATCAACGCAACTACACGAAATCCAGTTCAGCTCATCAAGTAGTAAGTCGTTCTTCGGCTACTGCCAATTCCTTACATTTACTATCAGCTCCCGTTTTATTACATTCGTTATCCGTAACCTATGGTGTGTGGTGCTTAGAATCAAGTCACAATGGCCAAAGCTCAAATCGAAAAGCCAAGAACTAAGTGTAGGAATATTAAGCGTTTTTTGACAATTTCAGAAACACTTTTAGCATCCATCAAAGACAGAACTTTTTTGAGACACTAGATTAAGAAGAACAACTTGCGATTCAAAAAAAAAACTTTGCGATTCAAACTTTGTTGTAAAACCTTATAACAATAAGGTATCCAATGTTCAAATAATTTGTTGAGAATTTTGCGAAATGCAAGAGGTTGCATTTTCGTAAAAACTATAGGTCATGACGATGCTTGTGAAAATGTCAACCGGCATCATATTTGAAAGTCAATATCTTTTTTCAGCGTAACGTGCAAGGTGACGCCATATTCTTATGTCAATAACGCTTTTCAGCGTTACGGTACCAAAATACTTTTTCTTCTTAACACGGTCGAAAGTACGTTCTTCCAGCTCATAATAAACTCGCTTTATTAATGGAAGTTTTTTATTTATAAAATCTTATAAATATAAATTTTTCAATGTGAAAGTCTAGAAACATAGTTTTCCATTCGGATTGAAAAAACATAGATTAGCAATTGATGTCACATCCGCTAGAGTGTCATGAATAAAACGCAAGAAGAAATTTGTAAATTCGTTGATAAAAGAATTATTCACGGCGAGTTTAATGTAAAAAAACATGGTTTTTTCAATCGAAACAAAGTCAGTTTTTATTAACTTACTGGGAAATTAGCAACCCGAGAGAAATACTGTAAATAGAGACTCAAGTTCATTTTTCAAGAGCTATCTAACCAAATCGTAGGTTTTTTCAAATTCGGAATTTCACTTTTGATACATTACGTCACAGCGTGGACAATACTTTTACTCGTCTTCGAGCGCCGGTCGCCTTCTTTTCCAGAACTCCTCAATTCATGAGACTCGTCTCGTTGCTGCCGTCAGCCTGACTTATTTCTGCTCTTACTCTCGCTTGTTGGTATAATCTCAAATCTTTCTTGGATTTAATTTGTGTTTTTATGAATACGTGAATCTAATTAGAAAATTTATATTAACTGAACATTTATAATAAAGAATGAACGGAATGAATGAACCATTCTCTACACTCCGAAAAAAAGTTGAGTTGATTTAACAAAATAGTTTGTTCAACCTAGTTTATTTGTTGGGACAAATAAATTTGGTCAACCCAACTTAACATTTGGTTTATTTAAGAAAATACAACGAATTCATTTGGTCGATACAAAGTTATTATTTATTTTGCAGTTTCTAGTTGATTCAACCAAATACATTTGTTGAGCGGAATAAATTATATATTAGGATATTATTTGGTTTAAGTAAC